>JARWIR010000125.1:600000-815789 GCA_029959085.1 Nemophila menziesii
AAATGCTCAGACGCTACCAATTGTTTATGGTGTAATCATGAAAAAGAAGATATCGAACACCTACTCCTTCATTGTAATATGTGCAAGGATATGTGGGCGGGATCTTTCTTACAAATTAGGATACAAGAAGGAAACAGAGATAGGTTAGAAGATTGGTTTCTTAAAGTTATTAAAACGTTCAAAGAAGGAGGATGGGAAGAGAATGTCATACGGGATAATGATAAATTTATGGAATATTTGGAAAGCAAAAATGAAAGCAATTCATGAGGGCACCGTAACTGAAGGAGAGGGAATAAATTATGCATCAAAAAAATTAATGGAGGAGATACATGGAATTAACTGGACCAAGATAACCAACAAAGGACCAAATAGGAATTGTGAATCGGATAATGATACATATCAAGACCCCCAGGATCAGGATATTATGTTATTCTGTGACGCATCTTACTCGAACAAAACAGAACCTACAGGAATAGCAGTCGTCGGTAAACAAAGGGGACTAACCAGAACCTTCAACAAAAGCTCCCACCTTTATTGCCATTCATCTCTGGAAGGAGAGGCAAGGGCAGTTAGCGAGGCAATTAAAGTTGGAGCCCTTTTCCCGGGAAAAAGGATTACAATTTACTCGGATAACCTTGAGATTATTCAAGGTATAAAGCAGGTGTCAGCAGCGCGTTGGAATATCCAACCCATACTTCAAAAAATTATCCACAAGTCTGAAGAGGTAGGACAAATTTCATTTAAACATATCAACAGGAAGCTCAACGGAGAAGCGGATAAGCTGGCGAAGAAAGCTAGGCACGAGGCGACTCTTATCAATCGGAATACGTCTAGTATTTTCGATCTATCTTCTCTCTTTTGCAAATTAGGAATAGGCTAATTATTGATGTATGTTTTGGGTGCTTTTGCACTCTCTTTTCGTCCCAAAAAAAAACTATCGGTTACAAATATTTGACCGAAATAAAAAAAAAAAAAAAAACTGGTTATTACTCCATAAATTGCACAAAATAGGCCCAAAGTTCGCGAAGTGACTAGTTTTACCCCAAAACAAATTCATTCTTTTCTCTTTGTCAACTAAAATAAATCAAAATTCTTTTGAGCTAACAAGTGATAGTACTTATATTTCCCTCCATTCTCATATTGCGAACACACTCAACTCACCAACACACACAAACACACACTATTCTCAAAAACCATAAAGTAACCAAGCAATTCAGCCTCCGAAATCCCTCAAATGTAAGATCAGAACCTTCTCATCCTATTTTATTCACTAATTTATTAAGATCACTTATATTTACCCGTTGCATCACTCTCTAGCTATGCTTCTAATTTCTGTATATTATATGTATGTATAGTCAATGCATGTCTTTGTTTCTCTCACTAGATGTTAATTTTAGCTCCATTTGTTTGATCACTTAAGTTTCTGCTACAATGGCCTTGTTTCATATTTGTCTTTTGGGTTTCCTTTCGGGCTCTCACAATTATTTATCCTCTAATTTCATTTTGTAAGAGTATTAATTGTTTAATCAGGTTCATTAGGTTTAATTTCATTGTTTTACTATAAACGAGTGAAGCGTAAACAAAGTAGTTAATGTATTTCATATGTTTAAACTAGAGTGTTCTACACTGATCTACAATCTCATCCTTGTAATTGAATTTTATTCTAAGAATAAGCTAATTACTTCTTTTGATTGCTCAGTTCTTCATGTCTACGGATTCAAATTCCGATTCAGAGGTCGATTTAGTCATTTTACCAGATGAGCCACCCGAACAAATCGAGCTTCCACCTCGTTCCATCATTACCCGGCCTAGAATTGGATCCACGGGCCGGCCCATCAGTTTACTATCAAATTACTTCAAAGTTTCACTCAAAAATTCTAAACAGATTTTTTGCCTTTACAATGTACTATTATTTCTTTACCAAATTTTAATTTTTTATAATTTTTTAGTTTAGATTAAGCTAATATACTTCACTTTCTCAAGGTCTCAATTACTTACGAGGACAAAACTTTAGTCAAAAGCAGAGGAATCGCAAGAAAAGTGATAGATAAATGCATTTTAATTTCGTATCTTAAAATAAGATACGAAACTTTAGTCAATTAATTATTTTTTTTTTAAACTAAGAAGGTTGGTATATATAAATGCATTTTAATTGGTTTAAAAGAAAAATATAAAAAAAATGTAAATTTAGTTTCGAAAGGATCTTTATCCTATTTTGTTACCTTCTGAAAAATCATAATTCGTATCTTATAGTAAATATGTGTTATTATTACAACTCTGCTTGAATTCAAGTACTTGAGATAAATTAGGAATTACTTGTAGTCCTTGAGTTTAGTAAGGAAATTACTTGCATTAAAAGACTTACGTAGGATTAGTTAGTCAATAAACCCTAACATAATTAAGGTAAGTATTTTATTATAAATACATAGTATGATCCATGATCATTGACTCATTGTACGAAATAATTTCTCTATTCTTTGGCGATCAGTTTTCTCTATATTCTGTGTGTTAAATATTAAAAAGAAGAAGCTGATGGCAATTAATATGAAAAACGTGCTATGTATTGAACCAGAACCCAACTGGGAAAGAATGAATTGGTTACCACCATATCCAGAAAATGAAGAAGATGAGAAAGCTATCAAGGAATGGATTTGTACAAGTAATTTCTATGAGATTCTTTACGCTGCTGAAATTCATGCAAGAATTGAGAAATATGGTATTTTGCTTCAAGAATCTGAAAGTAACGTTTGTATAAAAAAGGGTCAAAGATCTCTCAGAAAGAAACGATCATCATATACTTGTTTTTCTACTTCTTCTTCTTCTGATCATCAACAAGATACCAAAAGGCAAAGAATCGGAAGCAACATTCCAAACATTCCAGTAACAGATTTACCTGTTGAATTCAAGAACTATATGGAACTATTAGGAGATGAACTGAAAGACGTGAAGTTGGTTATTCAGAAACCCTTGTTTCAAACTGATGTAAGCAAAGGTCAAAATCGTTTCTCTATTCCTTTAACCAAAGTAAGGAATGTGTTCTTGACAGAAGATGAAGAGAAGTGTCTTAGTGCAAAATATGATAAAAACGTTCCCTATATTGAGGCTATATTTATTGATCCTTCTTTAAAAATTCATCGCACCATCAATTTGAAAAAGTGGAGGATGACAAATAGTGAACTATATGTGTTGACTACAAGTTGGAATGAAGTTGTATCAACAAATGGTTTGGAAGAAGGTACAATGGTGCAGCTTTGGTCCTTTAGAATTGATGGTCGTTTAGGGTTTGCTCTTGTTCAACTTTAATTCAAATTTGTAATTTATTAGCTTAGTCTCTCTCTGCAATAGGTAGGAGAATAGAAGAGTAGAGTGTCTGTCTCTTCACTCTTGATTCATTATCAATTAAAAGTTTTGTGCATATTTAAATCAACATGGAATGACGGTGGATTTCAAAACATGATTACAAGAAATTAATCTTCTATTTAGTTGATTTATATAAAACATTGTTCATGTTATCTCCTTTGTTGGGTTTATTGTCTATTTAGTTGATTTTCATGAATTAAATTGTTAATTCAAAAAAAAACAAAAAATGCAATCATCCGTAATATACTGTGGTCCAAATGCCAAATAGTGCATGTCTTCCACATTATACAGGAGTACAAAAGATAATATACCAAACCAGCACAAATAAAACACACACGGCCACCAGACACCCTTTCATCCTAACTTATTCTATTTATTTTCTTCAACTTTGTAGCATAAATTGATTCTATTTCACCTCCCAATTTCCATATGTATAAGCTAGATTTAAGGAACTTTTCTAAGGATTTATATTAGGCATAAACTATTATAATTTTTTAGAGTTAATTATTTTTGTTACACTCGATATTTAATGATTTAAAGTATTTTTTTTCAACCCATAGCAACTCATTATTTCATGGTTCAAAAAGGAAGCTTCAAAGTGGAATGTTTCATTAGCTAACAGACAAATCTTGACTATTACAGGTATTTTAGTTATAAATACTCATTATCCACTCTTTATCTGAATTTCGCTATTTCATTGATTTATACAGTTTTGTGGAAAGCCTAACAGCTCCAGATGTTGAGTATACAGTAGCTATCACAGCTTTCTGGGCCATTGAAGTAGTATATCAAGAAAGCTTTGCCGATTGCTTAGAGAAAGATGCTAAAACCCCAAAAGAAGTAAAAGAAACTTGTCAGAGATGGGGAAATGATGGTTTTTGTCAATATTGTCAATTACTCCATGCAATATCTAGTCGTGAGCTAGAGAAGGCTTCTCATGATGTTGTCTCAAAAGCTGAGGTTGTATTTATACGCATTCTCGAACATGAAGTTAAATTCTGGAACATGAGTTATAGCAAAATTTGATGACGTATGCTTCTATTTTGTGATGTAATGGTCAAAGTGGTTGTGTCTATATTTATATGGGTAAAAGAGGATTTGAAGCCTAACACCACCTTTGTTTTATAAAGAAGGGCCCAAATCAAAAGCCAACTAGTCCAGTTACTTTCCAACTAAAAAAACCATATAACCCACCCCCCCTCCCCCTTTCGTGTTCATAACGATTGCAGAACCCAGAGCTCCCCACCCCCCACCCCCCCAAAACCCAGGCCACCACCACCACTGCTTCCACCACGACGAGCCACCACCAACTAGCGACAGACCAGCGACGAGCCACCACCACCACCCTGCTCCTCTTCACTCTGAGCCCCACTACCACCACCGCCCTGCTTCTCTTCGCTCCGAGCCCCACCACCAACACCAGATCGAGGTCCACCACCACCAAGACGCTGCTGACATTCGAGATCCACCAACCACCATCGACCCACCAACCAGACGAGGTCACTCCGATCTGCTGCTGTGATTTCGAGGCCACCACCACATTCGAGACCCACCAATTAGATCGAGGCCACCACCACGTTCGAGGCCACCACCACGTTCGAGGCCACCACCACGTTCGAGACCACCACCACGTTCGAGACCCACAGCAAAACCCCACCACAACCACCAAACCCCACCAACAACACCCCACCACAACCACCAAACGCCACCAGCAACACCCCACCAAACCACACAACACCACCCATTGCAGCTAATCCAAAACCCATCAAAACTAATCTCAGATCTGTTTGTTTCCTAAGTTTGTATTTTGTTTTTAAATTTTTTTTTTTGCAGGGGTGCTTTTTGCAGATTTAGATATTCAGGGGGTATAAACCCCCTGTTTTGCTATTTGAGGGGGTAACCATTTAATTGAAGGGGTAAACATGATTTTTAGGGGGTAAAATTGAAATTTTAGGGGGTATATACCCCCTGTTTTGGACTAACCTATTTATTTGGACTGCCTTAGACAATATGGACTCTGAACAATATGGACTTGACTTAAAAAACGGTAGGCGTGTACCCCTGTAAAATTAAAATAGTGGGATCTACCCCCAAAAAATTAAAATAGTGGGTATATACCCCCTAAAATAGTGGGTCTGTACCCCCTAAAAATGTGAACCTAACCAGAAAATTTCTAGTTAGGCCCTTAAAAAACATAAAAAGTAACTAGGCCCTTAAAATTCTCATTATTAAAATTTAGGCCTAAAAAGGTATATTCCTCATATTTATATGCTTTCGTAGATACTTTTATCTACATTGTCAAGTTTCTGGTATGAATGAAATAGTTGCGCTTTAATTAACTTTTTACTAGTAACTTATTATAGTGACTCTCGGATCTGATTAATACATAATAATTTGGCTTAAAAGTGTTTAAAATTAATAACTATTTTATGATCTTATTTATGCTCAACTGTAACACGCGTTAAGTATATGTGTTTACCATTTGAGAAAGGTCTTGGGATGAAGAGAATTATCCTTATGAACAAAGTTATGTAGTTAGTTCAGATCTAACCGTCCTTTACTCGATAACTCCTTTGAATCGAGGTTTACATAGGAGATCACAAAGATCTAATAATCATTTACATGATGACCCCTTCTAAGGATTGAATCTGAGGTTTTGATAGGTGATCACAATGATCACTTACTGTGTAACCTCTTCTAAAGGTTGTCGAGGTTTCCGTAGATAATCACAACAATCTAGCCGTCATGTATCCCATAACCTTTCTTAAGGTTCAAAATAAATTTTTCATAGGTGATCACGAAGATCTAACCATCATTTACTCAATACTCCTTCTAAGGTTTGAATTGAGAGTTTCATAGGTGATTAAAGATCGATTTGTCATTAATTCAATAATCTCTTAAAGAGATTTGCATAAGTGATCATGAAAACCTAACTATAATTTACTATAGGATCCTTTCTATGGGTCGACTCAAGGTTTTCATATGTGATCACAAAAACCTAACAACGGTTACTTGATAACCCCTTTCTAAGGGTTTGTTTGAATGGAGGGATTAGAAGGGAGGATTATATTAAACGATTCTAACAATCCATTCCTTGGTTTGTATTACACGGGGTTGTGGGGAAAAGGTTAGTAATGTATCCTTAGAATACCTTATGTTCTTATATTTCGATCCTTCCGATTCGGTAGGATTAGGAGGGAGGGATTTTTTATTATGTTGTAATGTCTAAATTACCCTTATTACTTTATAATATATTTTAATAGGGGTATATGAGTTATTTAGTTATAAAAAGAATCCTTCCTCCCATTTTTTTTTAATTCAAACACCAAATACATATAATCTTTAAATAAAATTCTCCATCCTCCTTTTATTCAATCCAAACAAAACTCTACTTTCCATTTCTTTATTATACTCTCAATTTCTTTCCTTTACTAAAGAATTCCCCCTTAATCCAAACATACCCTAAAGGTTGGATCGAGATTTTCATAGGTGATCACGATGATCTAACATATCTACTCGATAAGCCTTTCTAAATGTTGAATCGAAATGTCTATATACGATCACGAAAATGTAACCATCATTTACTGAATAATCCCTTCTAAGGGTTGAATCGAGGTTTGATCAGGGTGACCTCTTTGGCCCATGCTTCAGACTCGAAAACCCGTATGAAGGATCATCTCGAGGTTTTTATAGGTGATCACGAAGATCTAACCAATATTTCTCAGTAAACCCACCAGAGGGATTGAATCAAGGTTTTACCAGGGTGACCCCTTAGGCCTATCCTCTAGACTCGATAACCCATCTGAAAGGCTAAATTGAGGTTTTACTAGGGTGACCCCTTATGCCTATCCTTTAGACTCGATAACCCGTCTAAAAGTTTGAATCGAGGTCTACCAGGCTGACCCCTTAGGCATATCCTCTGGACTCGATAATTTATCTGAGGTTTGAATTGAGATTTCACTAGGGTGACCCCTTAGGCCTATCATCTGGACTCGATAATCCGCATGAAGGATTTATTCTAGGTTTTTCTAGGTTAACCCTTGTGTCTTGGTGTCAACTAGGGCGTGATATTATAATGGATAAAATAAGTGCAAAATAAACACCCTAGTCTAAACACAGTATTGCAAGTATTACAGGACGTATGCAAGTTTTAATGATAAGAGAATTCGTTCCTCAGAGACTATGAAAGTTAGAGAGAACTTATGCAAATATCAAGTGCAAATATGGAAGCTAGAATAATAATATGCAGAAAATTAAAGACTAAATAGATTTTTGTTGGGTTTTTTAGAATAAAATATTAACTAAATAAACTAAAGACAGAAGATTAAATAAGAGAAAATATAGTATGAGAGTTAAGCTCGAGATATAGCGAGTAATCCCCACTAGTCTTGTTTATTCAAATCATGTAAGGGCGAATTATGTAGAATTGCAATAACCAGGATTCTAAATTCCTCCTAACTCCCGTCAGGGTGGACTTAGGTGGCGACCTCACAATCACGATGGGACTTAAATAGGGTTCTCCTACACCACTAGGTTCCTAGATGAGACTGGCCTTCTAATGATGATCGGTGGTGAAATCAAACCCTAATGGTTATCTAGTTAGGCAAGCCTGTCAGGATCACTACCGCACATTAGACGTTTATGTGGTGTTTCAATAATCAGACAACCCTTCCGGGTGACCATCTAACTACTATTAAGGTAATCCTATACTCGTGCACTAGCAAGGAAAACAGACAATAAATCAAAGCACATAAAACAGAGAATAAAACACCAATTCAATTTAAATATTATAATCCCAGATTAGAATAGATATAAAACAAGTCTAGGGTTCATACGCATATGCTAAATCTCAAGCTAAATTAGAATTAGTTCATACTAGAAAAAGAAAAGAAAACAATTACAAATTTGAAGGCTTGTGAAGGCATAATTTGATGCTTAACTCCTTCCAAACTTCTCTTCTCTTGATGTAGGCTTCTTCTTGGCTTAAGGATTGGCCAAGGATAGGTTTTTTCTGAATAAAGGGTGTATTTATAGGGTCTAGGAAGCCCTAAATCGTTTTCTTGGAGTGGAAGACAAGTAATTGGGCTTCTGTCCCAACTGAAATTCGTAACCCTAAAATATAGAAAAGGTAATAAAATGTTGTTGTTTTGTTTTGGCCATAACCCTACAATACAGCTCCGATTGACGCTTTCTTTATATTGAAACTGATCGACTTGGAAAGCTCTACACTTTTGCTTCAGACCATTCTTCCAAATTCCGAGTCGTTTTTGAGTTATGATCAATTTAATGGACGTAGCTGCTGAAATTCAGATTTACTTGACAACTTTATCTTTCCTAATCTATCCTTTACTTCCTTTATCTCCAATTTCCATCATTATCTTTTTTCCCTTATCTCTTAGAATTGATTTGGCATCTAATTAATTACCATATATCTTTAAAGCTTCACAATTAACAAACAATTAAACCCAATATGCTCTAAAAATAATAAATCATCAAATCAAGACAAGAAATAGGAAAATATAAAAATATGAATAAAAATCGAAAATTAAATTCCTACATACACCTAAAATGATGCCTCCAACTAAGATTAATTCATCACAAATAGGGAGACATCATGTCTATTATCTGGACTTGATAACCCGTTTGAGGGATTGAATTGAGGTTTACCAAGATGAACACTTATACTATCATCTGGACTCGATAAACCGTATGGAGGATTCAATCGAGGTTTTTCCAGGGTGACCCCTGAGGCCTATCCGCTAGACTCGTTTCCCAATAGTAAGGTTGAAAATGTTTACCATGACGACCACTTATGTCTGTCTTACCTAGACTCGACCATCTATATGATTATGCACTCGAGATTTGCGAGTGGTGACCCTTTATGCCTAACCTACTGGGCTCGATAACCCTTTTGAGGAATTTAATCGAGATTTTTTCCCGAGGACAGATAAACATTCACACAAGTATGCAATTAACAAAACATGAATTTTATGCATGCAAGTTTTTCCTGTAAAACATAACTATGCTTAGTCAGGCTAGATGAACATATGTGTAATAACTCAATGTTTTCCTACAACATTCTTTGGTAGGGGTATTGTGACAATAAAGTTTGTAAAACATTTATCGCTAAGTAATTAGCTGGTATGTACCTTGATTTTGCTTGAGTTACCTTGAATTTTGAGTTTGACACTCTGAATTATTCGTTATTGTGAATCCTTAACTTAGTTTATGAGGGCCTTCCATCCTATGCAACATGATCTTGCAGTACTTGACCAACTTCGAACATTTGGCTTGTTCTTGGGATGCTTGGTGGTAGAGTTCGACCGAAGAAAGGACTGAAATTTATTTTTACATAATCCTTCTTCTTAACATGGAATTTGGTTGACTTTTAATGACGGTGTGTGATTTCTCAAACGGTTAGGTATCATTTGTTTTCACAGACAATGCTAATATGATATAACAAATTATACTATATAATAGTTAGGTATAATTTAGATTAGTTGAGTAAAAGTGCTTACATTTTTTTATACATGGGTGTCCGGGCCAGCTTTAGCGCTCCACGACTAATCCCATGCGAAATATACACGTCTCCCCATTCATATTCCCACTTAATCAAAACTAGGTTACCCATGTTCAGGGAGGGGATACGAACCCTGTGTTTTACCCCTTTAAGGGCTAAATATATGTATCAAGGCTCTGGCCAATCAAGCTAAAAGTGTTTATTTTATACTAACATATGGTGATGTGATGCTGGTGGTGGTCTGAGAGAACAAAACATGGAGGGGCGGTTGGACTTCAAAAAAGTTTATTTTTATTTTATTTTTATTTTTTATATGAATAAATAATATAATTATATACATTCAGATTGGTAAAGAGTTATTTTCTAATTAAGTCCTACAACCCAATTACCCACCCCAACAGGTCCAGCGTTTGATTTTCCCCTAGCAGGTCCAGCGGTTTACATGATATACCATCTATACCCTTTAACGTGATCAGATTATATCAAAATTTCCATGATTAGCGCTTGTAACTAATTCCATTTTATTAGCATATCCATTAAATCCCTTAATTATTGCACTTTAACATGGTAAATTTGTTCAACGCTTTAACAACTCCATTCTAGCTGAAACACCACCTCTCCCAGCTTTAGCATTACACACCACATCAGTCATCCACAATCGATCGAAAGGTATGTACCAAATCTTATCATTTTTTTGTTATTGCAGCTTGATTACATAATTTTTGTTCTATATATGATGAAAACTAGTATAGCAGATCAGAAAAGGTTCACATTCGAAGGAGAGCGTGCAGATTCATCACAGCGCCGAATGTGTAGCAAATGTCACACATATACCTACCACAACCGCTCCAACTGTCTTAAGTTTCGTTAATTTATCGTTATTCGTGCTTTTAATTTTGGTTTTTTCATCTATCAATAAGTGCATGCTTGTCACACACCTCAATTATCTTGTATTACAAGGGACAAACTCATTTGGTTTTCCAGTTATCAATAAAAGTTTGTTTTTCTCAATGTATATTCAGTTGTTCAAACTTGCTGAGTTTTTACATAGGTAACTTATATACCATCGCTCTTAACACACAAACCATCAAAATAACAAAGGTAACCCACCCACTTTTAACTCGACAAAAAGCGTAACCCATCAATTTGCTCGAACACACCATCGAAAGAATAAACATTACCCACCAACTAAAAATTAGCATTTGTAGCATTCCGTGTACCACCATTTTGTAAAGACAACACATCACAAAAACAAACATTACCCACACCCGTTTTTACTACCCAATACAGAATATTTGTGCAACTGTTCATTTACTGTTTTGCCTTTCTTCTTCGTTTTCGAAACACCTTGTTCATCGCCACCTGTTGCTTTCTTGTTTTTGGTGTTAGTCGGAACCTCTCCAACGAAGTTATCATCGCTTATTTGAATGGTCGTCTTCTTCTTCTTCTGAACCTTATTTTTTCCGCCATCGTCGGCGGTTTGCGTCGTCTTTGTCGTCTTCACACCACTCATACTTTCCTTGTCTTGAAAGCTATGTCTACTCGTCACCGGGTTGTTGTTTACCAATCTCTCTGCACTATCTCCTTGTCTCTAGCGTAGAGTTACTCCAAAGTGGGATGTAAAGAAGACGATGGGTTGCAGTTTCTAATTTTTTTTTTGGCGGTTCAAATTACACTATTCCAAATTTTTGACTAATTGCATAAAATCAGGGAAATTTGTTTTGGTAACTAAATTCTAATTAATGGGTTACTAAGAGCATGATGGACATTGATAAAATAAGTTTTGAAGAATATTTTTATTAAGATATACGTTTAGCTAATAAGTTTATTAGGAATATTTTATTGGTCAGCTCGTCATAATAAAAAGTCGAAATCGAAAAGAAAAAATGAAAGAGTTCAATACTTGCTGAGGAAGCCAAGAAAGAAAGAGAGGGAGAGAAGAGATGAACAGAGGTATCGAGAGGTTGAGGTCTTCAGGTTCCTCAGTATTGAGGAAGATAAGAGTGCCCCCTCTGTTAAAAAAGAACACTTTAAATTCATTGTCCGCTGTTCAAGACACTTATCTCTCAACCAAGGTCTCTACTTTTATTCATCTCTTCCTGTTTATTTTTGCAATTCTTTCTTTTTGGGTTTCAATTCTGTATTTTAATTTTATTTTTTTCCTGTTAATTAATTCAAATTTTTAAATTTTCTCAATTTTAATTTAGGATATTTTTGAGAGGCATAAAGTGGTATTTACAGTCTCAACTTCAATTGCATCCGTAGCTACTGCATGGATTGGTGAGTTTATTTTTTCTATTTTTTTTCCTGAAATACTGATTAACTTAATCATATAGTTTATTGTTTTTTTTTTTAAATTTATAAAGGGTTTTCTGTACAATTCATAGAAAAACTCTGCATTTTTTTAAGTATTTTAATGTTTTTCAGATTATTGATATGTTAAAGATCCCTTTTTTTTTGTTTATGATCATTGTAAAATTGGAGTCAAACTTTAGGATAATTCTGTTAAATAGAATAATTTGGAAGTACGAGTCTGTAGAATTAATTAAATAGTGCTCCATTCTTTAATTGAACTAAAAAAAATACGCAATTCTTCAGATGTGAAAAGGTTCAATTTTCTTTGTTGATTTGTGATGATAATGTAGGTTATAGTATACGCCATTATCATGAGACAAAAGTGGATCAAAGGCTTGAGTCAATTGAAAACACTGTAAGTAACTCATTTTCAGCTTCTTCATGGGTCATTTGTGTTATTTAAGGTCACTTTTCAATTATTGTCAGATGAAAAACAAATATCAGATTGGAGATCGTGAATTTAAGAAGCTTGTTTCAGGAACTGTGAGTATTCCAGCTAGTATTGCAACTGCTGGGACAACATTAATACTTGGGTACTTTGCAACTTTCTTAATACTTAAAGTTATGTTAATGTTAATCAATATCTTATGATATAAAATCTGGAATTATTTAGGTATTTATTGGGTTGGCGAGGTGGTAAATGGTATGCAAACAGGAAATTCAGAAAGGAGCAAATGAAATTATTGGGACAAATAAAACCTAGAAGATGGCCTCTTAAATTCTTAAGAAGGCCTTTAATTAGACCTAAATGGGGTGTAAGTGCTGTTACTAAAACATCTGAAACAGTCAAACAATCATCAATTCTGCAAGATTCAGCGGCTACTCGTCCTGTTTGTTAGTGTTTTCATCATTTTTTTTATGCGGAAAAACTCTTTTTTTAATTGAAAATATAATAGGATTTTGACATTTGGACATGGTTTTATGCATATGGTATTGCTGTAGTTAAATTTTTTATTGGTATTTGATACATGGTGTTGTTTACTGTGATGTACTTTGAGTCGGAATTTGAAGGGGATAATAAACTGGGCGGGCGAGTGGGAATTAAGTACTTATTAGTCTGATGTACTTTAGATACTTGAAGACCCTGTTGTAGTCTAATTTCACAATGAATAATGGCTAAAATGTGCACTTTCAACGAGTTAAAAGCAAGTAAAAACATGAAGGACTATTGAAGACATTTACAAGATTTAGAATTAATTCATACAGTGATCACTGATTCCAGACACCGGAAAAGAATGCTTGTTAGCTTTCTCAACCATTTATCTAGAATAGAAGAGGAGTTCTCAACTCTTTAGGGCTCCAAATCAAAACATATGATTATATAGTGACCCTAAAAATGGCCCAAAAAGGTATCATCTCATGAAATTCTCCCTTTCTAAGACTAAGTGCAATAGGTTCCTAATTCTAGAATGGGGAGTTGAATAATAGAAAATCTAACTCAGAGAACCTGATTTTATAGAAATGTTAGGCTGAGTCTAACAGCCTTGTTATTGTCAATACATGTAATGATAAATCATGACTTGCTACTCTTTTTTTTAATTTTTTTATTATTTCTCTAAGTTTTATCAACCATGCTTTTTTTTTTTTTCAAACCTTCAAGGCTTTTGTAATAAATGTTGATAAATAAAGGAAAAATATTAAATCTCAATTTCTTTTTATGCTTGTTTAAATAAAGATTATTATTTGTATTTCTTTTAATTATATATTTTTAAACTTAATCTTTTTTCTTTATATTTTATATAAATATACTTTTAATTTTATAAACATCAAGAAAATTTAGTGGTTGGTCAAATATTTTTAAAAATAGAAATAGTTAAAATAAGGAGATTGAAATAGGAATTATTAAAATAGGGAGGTTGCAATTAGGAAGGTGTTGGAGTGAAAAAAAATTTAGGAGGTCAATATTTGATAGGAAGTATGTGTTTGACCCCTAATTGTAGCTAATAAATTGGGGAGCTGTTGGACTTAGCCTTAGTCGTGGACAACAAACAAATTTTCACTGTAAATCTTGCTTCGTATGAGCATCATACGTAAGGATCCTTGTTTCCCACATGCATTAGCTTGGCTATGAAATCCAAGGAACTCATCTTAGTAGAACATGGTACAAATCTATCTCCATTTTCTTGAACAACGTGTCGAAACACCCACGACCCTTTTCATTAACATTCCCGTCACCCATCTCCGTGTCACCAGAGTGGCAACCAACTTTAATAGTGGGTCTCAAATCATCCAACACATTAAACATTTCATTATCTACGATTGGTTCGCTTACGGGAATTACTACTTTTTCCCCGTTATTCGTCTAAACCTCACCGATGACCGAACCCCCCCATTGAAAAAGATGGCCTCTAACATCGTTGATTGGATATCTTCGATTATTGAAAGAATGATTACACGAACAAAATTATTTACCGGTTGAATTCAGTTGTTTTTTCGCAAAATTAATAAATTCGAGTATAGTGGACATATATTCCCTCCTAAGCATTTGATTTAATTCAACTATTTTCCATAACCGGGTGCATAATCTAAATTATATTACACAATGATTATAATTATAACCAAATAAAAATAATTAAACAAAATCCTAAAATATTAATTATATCACAAAAACATAACATTATATCACCTAGAAAACACTCAATACGACGCATAGCAGATATCTAATTAAACATACAACAACAATTATATAATTTGAACAAATATTAAAAATGATTAAAATATAGAAAAATCCTAATTTTCGGAGAATCTTATGGATAAATTTGATTGAAAGTGGGTCACACACATGTATGATGTAGCGGAGAAGTTTCATAACTAATGGGCACGAAATTATTTGATAATTGGTGAAAATAATTGGGAGTGTTTTGGTGGGTTTTTTAAGTTTTTTGTTGTTTTTTGAAGCATTAATGGCTTACTGCTCGCTGGAAGCATTTAATTCGGAAAACTTTTTCACGAGTACATTTTTTCCTCGCTAAAGACGCGCTTCATCCTTGCAAAAGATAGATATCCGCGACGAAGGTAGCGTCGAAGTTTTTTCTTTTTTAATTAATTTTGGTCGACCATTTGACCGACAGTTTATAGGCAAGGACAATGTCCTCGCGAAAGATCTATAATCGCGACAACTTTAATATCCTCGCGAAAGATAAGCAATCTCGCGAGTATTTTTTTTCTTTTTTAATTATTTTTTTCCGCCCGTGACTGATAAAGTAAAGGCGAGGACAATGTTCTCGCGAAAGACGCTATCTTTAGCGAGGACAAAGACGCCCTCGCGAAAGAAGCTGTGTGTAGTAGTGACACTAACACTACCATTTCCCCAAATTATTACATATGATTAGATTTTCCAAATGGCAAGATTTCAAACATGTACAAGGGAGTTTACTAGTTCAAAACTTTTATTATGCATTGCAAAAATTATCTAAAAAAATGTTTCCTTTTATAAAAGAAAAAGATGCCATTTATTCCATGAGGTTTAGGGTATTTCCCAAACACCCCCACGAGGTATAACTTTTACCAAAATTACCTTGTAGCATTACATTACGCGAAACAAGTCTTCATTAATCTAATTTTTTTCATTATTTTATTATTGACAAATATACATAATTTAAAATTACAAAATCTAAGTCATAATTTAAATATAATTTGCACAAATTATAAAACTGTAAGTTAATATAATCATCTAAACAATACGATTAAAATATGAATATTTATTTTTTAACAAAAAATTAGATGTTCTATAATTTTCTTAACTAAATATTAAATTTATTCTTACACGTAAATAAGTATCAAAATTGTATCTTATTTTTTTTAACATCATGTAAATTTGTGGAGTTTTGAATTAAAAATTTTTGTATGTGACTTATAGTTCAGTTATGAGTACTTTTGCATATTGTTTTCCTAAATATATATCTAGAGTGAGAGTCATTGATCCTTTCATATGGGTACCGACAACGAGTGTGGATTCAACTATTAGGGTAAGCATCTTGTGAAAGGCGGGAGAGTAGGTTAGTTGAACTCCTCACCTATGGGGTAAGGCCTTAGATAACATTTGATTATAACAAGAGTGAATAGGATGTATGAGGAGCAGTTCTAATGAGCATTGTTATGTCATTTGTGTTTTCCTCGTCTCTGTGTAGGGGATGATATGTATTATGGAGGTTACTTGTGCTTCAATAATCGCATGATAACCCTAGTGGGAGCTTTGGAACCCGAGGGACTCATAAAATATTCCACTTTTACGATGAACACATCCACACAACAAAGGATAATGCTAACTTAATATGATAACAAAGGCGACTATAGTAGCTATATGATGCGTCTCTTAGGCCAATCCTGAACCAAGTGCGAATCCCCTCCCTAACCGATGTAAGGAAAGAGGTACAAGGCTCGAATTTCTCCTGAACATGGGTCACCTAGTTCTGATTTACCTGGGAATATACATGGGGAGGCGTGTATACCCATGTGGGACTAGTCGGGTGCGCGCAAGCAATCCCGGAACCCATGTACCAAAAAAAATACAAGTCATCAATCAACAACCTTAGTGTGTGCCTTAGGACTAAATTATATGGCTATGAGTAGATACAATAATATCCAGATGTAATAGATTTATCGTCCCAATTAGATAGATTTTGGTATAGTAGGTGACTCTTTGACACATGTTTGTGACTTACGGGTACATGCAGTATTTTAACCACTATAATATAGGCTTTCACATCTTATAAAAAATCACATTTAAAAATTATTGAAATATTTAACGAGTGTTTAAATAAATAAATAATTATTCTAAGAATTATAAATTATTTTTTATTATCATTATTTTTAGTATAACATAAAAATATTCGTAAAGATGCTTGGTAAAATTTTGATTTATATGACCATGTTTGGCATAGTTAATGTCATGGGGAATATGAGTAATATTTAAAACTCATGGAGGACTTTGGAAATTAGCTGAAACCACTAAAAGAAAATGACATTGAGGAGACCTAGGTACCTAAGTACAAGAAAAGTTTAATTTTTCAAGAGACCTAGATACCTAAATACGAGAAAATTTATGTAGATTATTAATCTATTGAAAATATGTAAACTGACAGACAGTTTATGGGATTAATAAATTTTAATTTAATATAGTGCCTGAAATAAATATTAAGAATCCTAAACCACAAAGTGGTGGAAGATGTCGACAACGAAAGAAAGAATAATAGTGAAGTTTGAAATCTAAAACCCTACATGTATCACGGAAGTTCCTTCGGAAACCTAGAATAAATTATGGGGAGACGTCCTCATTATTATGTTATTGATATGGTCTAATGGTGATTATATTGATATTCAATTTTTTACTTAACAAAATAGGTGCTAGAAGCACGACTGGTGCCCAAGCACGAAAGGTGTTTGAAAGCACAGTAAGTGTCTGTAGCACGATAGGTGCCTGAAGTACTTAGAGCGTCTAAATATGGAACTTTTCGAAGATTGAGATCTTCCTGTAGTATAAAAATTCCCGAAGAATATAATTTATTTAAAGCACAAGAGAAAACTGTCTGAATTACGAAAGGATACTCAGAATAATTGTTGTCATAATTAATGTCATGATGAGGAAGATGCAATATTTGTATATTGTACTCTTTTTCTTTCGCTAAGGTTTTTTCTCATTTGTTCTTCCTAGTAAGGTTTTGACGAGGCATGAATAATATTCATTTAAAAAAGAAGTGTATACTCTTTTCTTGATCAAGAAAATGTTATTATTAATGAGTAAAAATCTAGAAGATTTGTTAGTTAAAGTTTTATTAATGACAACATAAGAGTACAAGTATGAAAGTGTCTAATGTATAGGAAATATGTAATGTCGTAATGAGGGGAAGAATATATTAAAATTATGCACTCTTTTCTTTCACCGTTGTTTTTCCATTGGGTTTTCTTGGTAAGGTTTTAACGAGTCAGCTTGAATTTGTGTCAAAACCCCCAAGGATTGATGTACTCTTTTCCCTTCTTCAAATTTTGTCCTAATCGATTTTCTTGATAAGGTTTTAATGAGACATATCCTTTCAGTGAATATCCAAGGGGGGGGGGGGTGGAACAAAATATTTATTTAAGTGGATTGTTCAACATACCAAAAATAAGTGGGGTTTATTTTCAGCAAGAATATACAAATGGTATTGTATGAAGATAATGTTGCTTGTACCACACATAATTAAAATGGCTCATCAAAGGAGGTAGAAAAAACATATTCACCAAAGTCTCTTACACTCATGAGCTATAGAATAATTTGGATATTGACACTCGATAGATACACTCACGTAAGAATATTGCAGATGTTCCTTACGAATTCATTGACAACCACAACATTCAAGAAGTAGGTACACAATATTGAAATAAGACAACTCAGAGATCTCTTGATAACATCAGGGGGCGTAGGGTGGAAATCGGATCCGAAATTTTTGATTTTTGACTTTTCCGATCCGAAAATTTCGATTTCGGAATAGATTTTTAAGGTTCTTAAATTCCGATTTTCGATTTTTCCGAAAAAATCTGATCGGAATTGGAACTACATATAAATTTTTGAAACTTCCGGGTTTTCCGATCCGATTTTATGTCCGAATTATATTTCCGATCCGATTTTATTTTCCGTATTTAAAATTATATTTCAAAATAATATTGAATGGAGTATTTGAAACATGAAAATCGATGGCCTGTTTCTTTGGTTCTTGAAACATGTAATATTGCAGGATTATTTTCTGAGGCATTTTTGCAATATTTGTTTTTTCATGTTATTGGAAAAGTAACATAGGTTTAGCATTGTTTTTTTAACTACTGTTATTTTGTTACTTCATGTAAATTTTTAGTTTAGTTTTTAACTATTGTTACTCTTCGTGTAAATTTTATAAGTTTAGTTGTTTACTACTGTTACTCATCTTGTAAGTTTTAAAGTACAATTCCGATTTATAACCCTTAGTTCCGTAAT
The DNA here is from genome assembly GCA_029959085.1 of Nemophila menziesii. Lineage (NCBI taxonomy): Eukaryota > Viridiplantae > Streptophyta > Magnoliopsida > Boraginales > Hydrophyllaceae > Nemophila > Nemophila menziesii. The sequence goes on from JARWIR010000125.1 coordinate 619,185, forward strand.
TTCTGAACCAAAAGTTCCGAAATTCCGACCCAAAGTTCCGAATTTTTCGAACCAAAAGTTCCAAAATTTCTATGCCGAAATTTCCAAATTTCTGGTAAATTCCGAATTAGGAATTGCTTTTCCCAGTTCCGAAAAATTGGATAGGAATTGGAACAGAAAAAAATCTATTTCGAAAAAATTGGAATTTTTCCGAAATACCCTTTTTTCGATCCGTTCCTTCCGATTTCCACCCCTAGGGGGGGCGTAAAGAAGACTGTATTCCTTTTCTTTCGTCTAAATTTTGTCCCATTGGTTTTTCTTGGCAAGGTTTTAATGAGGCAGTGTTTCAAGATTATTAGTCCCATCTATATGTACTCTTTTCTCTTCGACCAAATTATTATCCCATAGGGTTTTTTTTTGGCAAGTTCCAAACGAGGCATATATACTAATGGATGGACATTCAAGGGGGAGTATTATGAATAAATTATTTTATTAATGGTCGATGACTAAAGGCTAAAGATTTTATTTATTCTATTTATTCCTTGTAAATGTGACAAGTGAAGTCTTTGATTACCATATAAATATAAGGCTTATTCAATTGTAATAGATAGTTATGTTGGAAATACAAGAAACAAATTCTCTCTTTATTTTTGGAGCCAATTAGAGATTAATGCCTATCAAAAAACTTATTTAAAAAAAGGTGCCTATAATAAGATTTTTTTGTAGAAAACAGCCTCATCCCAAACTACCCTTATAATTAACAATTAAAAAAAAAGAAATTAGAAAAAAACAAAACAAAAACTAATAAACACACGTGCGCGTCCGTGAATTTTTTTTAAAATCGTCATAACTAATTTTATAAAATCAAAAAAACAAAAAATTTATATATTTGGATAAAGCAAATTAATATTTACGTCTATGATTTTTTTCGGAATTTTTTGAATTTTTTTGAATTTTTTTGAATTTTTTAATTCGCAGAACATGGAATTCCATGTTTTGATATAAGGAATTTGTTTTCCGCAGACACGAAATTCACTGTTTAAAACATAGAATTCCATGTTCTGCGAATTAAAAAATTAAAAAAATATCAAAAAAACCAAAAAATTCAGAAAATTCCGAAAAAAATCATAGACGTAAATATTAATTTGATTTATCCAAATATGATTTTTTTTCAATTTTTCTGATTTTTTTTGAATTAGTTATGGCGATTTAAAAAAAATCACAGACGCACGCGTGTGATGAAATTAGTAGTAGGTGGTGGTGGTGGTGGTGGTGGTGGAGGTGGTGATGGTTGTGGTGGCTGTAGTGGTGGTGGTGGTGGTTGTGATGGTGGTGGTGGTGGTGGTGGTGGTGGAAATACCCTATTATTTGTTTCAGATTTAAAAATAAATATTGTATTAAAAATAAAATAATATATTTAATAATAAGGATAGTATAGGTTTAAAAAATATAAAGGAGATGTTTTCTATAAATAATTGTTCTATTAGGCATTTATCTTTAAATAAGAAAAAATTAGAGGTTTAAAAAAATTAAAGGCATCATTAAGGAGGCATTTTTCTCTAATTACCCTTTATTTTTGCTGTCTTTCTTTAGTTTATTATTATTATTATTATTATTATTATTATTATTATTATTATTATTATTATTATATTTATTAGTAGGTGGACAATTATTATGGGTTTGATGTATTAATAAATGAATGACGAAACTTAAGTTACAACTATATATGCTCTATATTTATTATCTCATTTATTAATATATCAAGATAAAGTCAACTTTTATTTCAACCAAAACAAATTACTACAATATTTGAAATAAATTTATCATTAATTAATATGTTGACCGTATTTATATTGATTAGCCAAAAAAAGTATTTATATTGCATACTACGAATATTAATTAAATTTTACGAAACTTTTGAAAGCTGGTAATAGTATAAATATCTGGTCATCTTAATCATCGCTCATCACAGTATTAGACAATACCATGACAACTTCTAAGCTTCATGTTCATTTTGCTATAATATTATTGGCCTTTTATAGTTTCACTACTCTTCATGGGCGTAAGTCTATGCAATACTTGAAGTTTAGTTTTTTTATGTTACATTATATTAACTATAGTAGTATTTTATCTATATCTCATCATATATGTATTTAAGTATACACCAGAGGAGTAACTAAGTTCACTCTATATTGTGCTTTTGCGTATGCGTTCTTGTTTCACTTGTTCTTACTACTTTATTAGTTATACGTGAGTGTATATTCTAGTTAATAATATTTTTGTGTAAAATTTCTTTTAACTCAATAATATATTACTTGTGATGCCGAAGTTATATACGATTTTGAATTTGATCCCCTGATCTTGTATGATTAATACTACATGTGACTTATTCCATGTCACTCTTTTCACCTCATAATCATATATACCACTTACATATTACAATGAGTTAAAAAAAAGAGGAACAATACTAATTAGAAGATAAAATTTAGTTAATTAGATTATGTGAGTGACAATAGGATGTAGGGGTGGAATTTGGATAGTTACTTCCAATTATGGCCAATACCTATTCAAAAATTCTAATTTCTAAATAGTATTTTACATTTCAAAATTTGAATTACCGTTTTTCAGAATTTTTTTAGGATCGTAAATCCTAATTATTTAGAAAATTCGGATTTTTTGTGTTTTCCAATCTGACTTCTAATTCTGAGTATTTTCCAATTGTTTCCTAATTATTTTTTTCCAAATATTTTTTTGATTATTAAAATATTTGTATATATTGAATATTTGTACATGCATACTTATATAACCTTTTGATATAAGTATTATAAAATATGAAAACTCTTAACAGTAGCTTCCGATGTTTCAAATTTGAATATGAAATCAAAGACATGAGATCAGAATTGGATGAGGTTTTTCTTTTCTCAAAAAAAAAAGAGAATTGGAAAATTCTGAACAACCAAACCAATGATATGATAATATGTTGATAAAAGGAGTAACATATATGATTATTCATATTTTATTTATTGCAAAAATTGAGATAATTGAATGATTTCACTAAATAACTAGTCGAGTTATTTAATTAACCTTTGCATTCCTAATGATTAAGAATATAATTTTACGCATAAAGAATGAAACTTAATAAACTTTATCTAGTATATATAGAGTGTGAGAAAATGTAATTTATTTTGCATATGAATCCCACTTATTTGTCTTTTAACTTATCAGGTATGATGATCACCATTGGACATATTGGAGACAATAATACTTTGATAAATGTAGATAAGAGTTCCAACTCTGTAAAGTACCATATCAACGACGACAGTTGGAGCCCATTTAAAAAATGTTATAAATATTTGAGAGAAGGTGGTGTTTATAGATGGTGTCCAATTTATAATCCAGCATGTTGCTGGAAAAATTGGTTTATGTGTGAAATGATGTGTTCTGGTATTCCTCCTGCACCATCGTTTGACTTACAAAATTTATAATCTAACGGTCATTTTAATGATGTATGTAATATAGAAGTCCTTGGATGTTTATGAGGATGTTATTTTCAAATTAATCATGAAATAGTATAAATTTGAAGTTCGTAAGGGGACTTTTATCTGTTAGAGTGATTTATTTTCAAATCGTTGTGTTCATTTCATTCAATCTATGCAAGATTTGAATATACAAATAACAGTATATCATCCTAATGTTAAATTTATAAATTATAATTATTGAGTTCAATTGACTACGTCTTCACTTCAAATCAAAAGGTATTTACATTTTATAAATTATAATTTACCCCATTGCTTATTCGCTCAAAATCTGTTTACGTTCTCTCGCAATGCTCGAGTAGGGAATTGATGGCAATTAGTTTTTTTGTCAGTAATAAGGTAAAGATATTACACAATAGTACTATTACAAAGATGATTAAGGAAAATTGATGCGTCAATCAAAGAGAATTCGCTCCAACAGGACAGTCGGCATTAATTCTCGTACATCTTGCCAGTGCATCGACAAATGTATTGTGCCTTCTAGGTATGTGATTTAACTTCCATCGTAGGTACTGGCCTAACCATTTCTCCAGCTCAACCTGAAGTGGTTTAAGACTTCAATGGAGGTCGGTCTTCTTTATAATGCCTTGAACAAGTTCAAGATTATCAAAGCTCTGATGGATGAGATTTGCGGCAGATCTCATGGCCAAAGCTTCCCCTTCCAAAATATTTCTCAAGAACATCTTTTACTAATTTTTTTTACAATACCTTCCTTATTAATACCAATTGCCGCAACAGCTGCCGGCTCACATTCATTTTTGAACGAAGAATCACACATCCAAATATATATGAATCATCACTGAGAGCTGGGTTATCGAGTCTTTCTTTTTCTTTCTCCTTTCGCAGAGCATCATCTCCTTCAATTTTTAAAACAGGGCCAAATAACCTGGAAATAAGATCTTTAGAATTACTAATCACATTATGGATTGACATTTCTTGTTTTCATGAAAGCGTTTCATTCTTTTTTTCCAAATGTAGTTAATTATTTTTGTTCTCTTGCACTTGGGAGAACAAAGGGAACATTAATTTGGACTTTGAGAATTCCAAAGACTTTTTCTTTTTCCCATATCGTTGGATGTAATAATTATATTATTGGTTATTTTATTTACCATTGCAGTCATTTAAAATTATCCAGATAATTTAGAATTTAGGCATGAGATTGATACTCGCACCTAAATCGAACAAAACTCTACCAGACCATTCTTGACCAATAGATATAGGAATATTAAAATTTCCGGGATCCTTTAACTTCGGAGGCAACTTACTTTCGCATATTGCATTACACTCCTCCGGTAAACCAATCATCTCTCCCTCAAAATATTTTCGTTTGTTGGATAACATATCGTTCATGAATTTTAAATACTTTGGCATACCTTGGATGGCTTCCACAGACGGAAAATTGATGTGCAACCTCTTCATCATGTCTATGACTTTATTGTACTGTTTGTTACTGTACTTATCAAGGACACGTGAAGGAAAAGACGTAGGAGGACGATTCTCACTAACATCGTCTTTCTTCATCTTCTGAGCTAACAGTATCTTCTTAGCATTATCTCTCACGATCACCAGCTCTACCACTTCTTCTTCAACCTATTCTATACTTCTTCTACTTATTTAGGGTTAGAGGTGGACTCTTTGTCTTTAATCTTTGGAAAAGATGGGGGAAATTACTTCTCACTTCTCAATGCAATCGTGTTACACTCCTCGTTCTTTTGCGAGTTTTCAGTGTTGCTTGGTAATTGACCTTGTGGCCTCATATTTAAATGGTTAGTAATATGAGATACCTAGTTTTCAAGCATTTTCAATGCCTCCAAGTGGTCATTTCGTCTCTTATTGTTGGACTTCTACATCTCTAGATTGGACTTCATATTCTTTTGAGTCATCATCATGAATGAGCCTAAAGCATGTACAATAGCATATGCGGTACGTTCTTGTGAATACTCTAGAAGTTCTTTCTGAGCAAGAATCTCAAGATAAGCATCTTGAACGAGCATTTGGCCTCCTCCGAATTAATTCTGAGGTCTTGAATAAAAAATTTGTCCTTGGGGTGTTGTTGATAGTTTCCTTGATTTACCGCCCCATTCGGATTTGACTACTTGAAACTAGAATGATTGCGATTAGATTACATATATGCATGACTGGTGTGGCCTAAGGTGTGATAAAAAGATGATATAATTTAGGTGCAAATAAACACCCTAAGCTAACACGGTAGTGCAAGTATTACAGATCGTATGCAAGTTTTAGTTAAATAATTAAGATTCGTTCCTCAGGGACTGACGAAAGTTAGAGAGAACTTATGCAAATTATCAAGTGCAGATATGAAAGATAGAAAATATAATACGCAAGAGAAAGAAAGAAAAATAGATTCTTATGTTGTTTTTAATAAAGAAAACTAAACTAATAATTTAAAAGACAGAAAATTAAATAACAGAAAAGAAAAGAAGACAGTATGAAAGTTAGCTTGAGTAAATAGTATGTAATCCCCACTAGTTTTGCCGTTCTAAACATGTAAGGGTGAATTATGTAGTATTTCAATAATCGGTTCCAATTCGCTATCGGTAGTTTCAAATAGGATTTACCTGTGTCAATAAGGCTTCCTAAGCAAACTTTTCCTGTAATTGGTAAATAGTCACAAGAACTAAATCATAGTGATTATCTAGCTAGGTTGGGTTGTCAGATCAAACTTTATACTAGACGTTATGTGCTAAACATGTAATTAAACACCGTTGTCAATGGTGACCTAATTACTAGATGGTAATTCTATATGGCCTAGGTTCCACAAGAACACAGAATATAAATCCAAACACATAAACAGAGAATAAAAACAATAATTCAATTTAAAACACTAAATTCCCAAATTAGATAGATGTCAATCAAAACTAGGTTTCATACATATATGCTAAAACTCAAGCTAAAGAAATTTAGTTCATGAAAGAAAAGAAAGAAATTACATAATAAGAGGTTGAAGAAGACATATGGTGTTCTGCTCCTTCCAGACTTCTTCTCTTGTGTTGCAGCTTCCTCTTGGCCTTAAGGTCTGGCCAAGGATGATTTAAGAGTGTTAAGAGGCTATATTTATAGTGTATAGGTTGACCTAATTCGTTTCTTGGAGGAAAGGCCAAGTAATAGACTCCAAGCCCAACTCAAATTCGTAAGGAAATAAAGATAAAGACTGCTGGACCGTTTTGGGCATATCTTCTTCGTTATTGGTCGGTTTGAGCTCCATAATATACCAAAAGAATCGTCACAGAATTATCTGTGTCCCGATGAAAGGAATCTTCCAAAATCAGCTTCCTTGTAGGAGTAATTACCACTTCTTTAGGCGTGTGCTGCAGAAATTCAGATTTAGGCAGCTTTTCCTTTTCCTAATTGAACTCTGTTTCCTTCTATCTCCAATTACCATGCATATCTCTTTCCATATCTTGTAGTCTTTGACTTGAACTCTAATTAATCTCCATAATTATCTTTAAAGCTTCACACTAAATAAACAATTAAACCCAATATGCTCTAAAAATATTATGTTACTAACTCAAGACCCAAAATAGGAAAGTGCACTAAACTAAGCTCAATTCAACCTATAAACTAATAAATAAGCCTAAAATGATGTCTCAGAATTATATTATATTATCACAAATGAGGAGACATCAAGACCCCCAACTCAAAGTTGTATCGTCTGGATACAATAAAAGTAAAGAACAGTAGGGTAGTCATATATATAGCAAGAGAAAGAAGTAGGAGGAGAATAAGAACAGAACACAATGAATGATCCTAGAGCATAGCATCTAAATAATCTCATGTAGTAATGTTCAAGAAATAATGCACAAATATACCTAATATACATGTAATCAACAATCCATAAATTCAACTCCAGATTAACTTCGCAATGCCAGAAGGAGAGGATGATAACTTAGTTCAGGTTAATGGCTATAGGTTGTTCATAGGTCCCAATATATCATCCAATGATCCACTCACCTATTTACCTAATAACTCAATTGTTTCTCCACCAAGCAGTTAGAAATCCTAAGGTCTTGGGTTATAACTTGGCTCAGGGACGGTATGATATATTTGGATAATGAAAACTGAGCTTTTGGCTCTCTCCTCACTAGCCATCAACGAATCGCCCTAGAGCTTGAGTTTTCACTCGAAGATGTTCTCACACAACCCAATTTAATTATGCTTTTGAATTGCATCCCCAATAATCCTAATTAAAACCTTTAGTGATGATTTACAAAATTCTACTTTGCCGGTCCGAATATATATTCTTTTCATATCAATTTCTCTTTTATATAGCTATGACTCTCTTTTTGATGTTCGAGATATCACGCTATTTTTCATATATATATTCTTTCTTTTTATGCCCTTGTAGGCAAATTTAGCTGGTAGCTTCTTTTCCATTCACTATTACCCCGGCAAAGGGTTACAATAATAACAATTTTATCATTAATAAAATCACAAATATAATTCCCAAAACCCAATGTTCCCGAATGATGAAACCCACCACCCCAAACTCAAGCTCTAAAACGAGTTGTCTCAGGGTTTGCGATTCGAGTGCGGGTCATATAGATAAGTCCTAAAACTAGGGGTATGGATTATAATGTGTTTCAATAAAAAGGCTTTAGAAAGGCTCAGAGGGGTTAAGACGGATAAATAACAATAATCAAATAAAAGGGTGAGAAAGTATAAAAGGCTTCAAGTGTTTTATCATGAAAGAACTGTCTTATTCATTTTTCTAACTACCGGATTTTGTTACTTTTTCACTAATAGTTCATAGATAAGCGGGTTTTCAACTAATTTCAAACCTCACGTTTACACACCAAATAATTTCCCTAAGTTTCAACGTGACTTCATAGCATTGCTCATTAACTTTTCTATCTTTTATTTCCTGTTTTCATACATGCATCTAAACAAACTTATGACATCTTTCAAAAACCTACTACCTACTATCATTAACTTAATAAAATCATGCTCAAATAGGTACATTCAACATATTCTATGCCTAATTCAACCCAAAAATTTTAAATTTTATGTAAAAACAAAAAGGAAGATGAGGACAACGAATCCCCACCCCCAACTCAAAAATGAGCTGTGTCCCCACGACTCGAAAAAGACTCAAGAAAGAATAAAATTTAAAATTAGCATACATATTGCACATAAAGAAATGGTAGGGAAGAAAGAAAACATACTCTTCGAGGCTATTACCTCGCCTTATCGATACTCGGATTAAATCTAATGTATCTTCTTCACCCAACTTCTTATTCGCTTTTCGTTCAGGACACGTGATCATAATAGGATATTTCATTATATAACGTCATGGGAGAGATCGAAAATTCGTATCACCTCCTCATAGATCAACTGTGCCACATCTTCTTCTTCTCCTCACAAACTACAATTCAAACAACCCAAGCATTCCAAATCTCCATGAACCTTCATGTATTCTCCTTCAACTTCTTCTTCAAATACTTTCTTATAAGAAAAAGGTAGTTCCTTTAATTGTTACTTCAGAGAAGCTATCATGGCCATTGAAGCTTTTTCTATTTCTTCGGGTGTAGGGTCGTTGATTTGTAGAGGTTGTGTTGTCTTCTTCTAAAGTTGGAGTCAACACAACTAGCTAACCTCTTTTTCTTGACTTGTTTTACCCTTTGAATTGGAACTAGGACTTTTCTCACTTGATTTCTTCTCAATTAAATCCAATACCTTGATTTTCTTCATCTCCCTTACAGTAAATAATGTTCATGTTCTCTTAATCATCTCAATTGACCCCCAACTCAAAGCTTTAACCACTCTTGAAATTTGATCTTTTGATTATTGGTTGTATAGGCTTAATTTGGGTTAGTAAAGGTGTTTTGATGATGATTCTCTATGTGGGTAAGATGGATTATTCATGGATTGGTATGGATTTAAGAAATTGTAAGATGAATTTCTGGAATTTAAGCTTTTGATTCTTGGATTCATGTGTTTTGGTATGATATGGTGGTTGAATCTTCTTGTAATGATGTGAGAATAGATTTGATGTGTTTTCATGGTGATTGGGTAGTGTTTTGATGATTAGGGAAGCTTTGTATGAGCTTTAATGGAGTTGGGAGAGTTTTGGAGAAGAGAAATAGGCTTTGGGTTTATAAAATTCGGAATTAAAAGCTCATACCTCTTTTATAACCAAAATCCCGTAACTTTTTTTCTCCAGCTGCGCGGCGCGGACCATACCTGCGGACTAGGGGTACCCCGCGGGGGTAGTCCGCAGCTTCTGTTGCTCAAAATTTTTGCCTCGGTATAAAACCCGTGATAGCAACCCGTGGCACGTGTTTTTGGGCTCGCGGACTAAGGGTGCGGACTAGGGGGTACTCCGCAGGGGTACCCCGCGGCTCTGTAGCATCCTTCGTCAAAATACCCGTGGCAGCAACCCCGTGGCACGTGTATTTGGCTTGCGGTGCAGGGAACGGACTAGGGTCCGGTGTACTGCAGCCAACAGCTTCAATTTTTTTCGTCTCTGGATAAAACACGTGGCTCCACCCCGTGGCACGGGTTTTTTCCTCTACGGTGCACCGCGGCTGAGGTCCGGTGTACCGCAACTTCTCTCGGCAAAAACCTCCCCAACAGCTAGATCTCGAAAAGTTATGCAGTTTAGGCTCAAAGATCACCTGATTTCGACATCCGAGCGCAAAGATATGACTTGCCGAAGTTTTCTCAGATTGTGTCCAGGTTTTTTTTCTTTTTTTTCTTTTTTTTCTTTTTTTTTTCTGCGGGGTTGGGCGGTATACCGGAGGTAGTCCGCACAGGTCTTTTCTCCGTTCCGAAAAATTTTGCTCGCTTCCCTAGCTCGATTTCTCCAATACCTAATCATCAAAAACACTAATACCTTTCTCAAATATGCAATATCAACTAAAAGTAACTAAACTAAACTAAACGTAAAAGACATAAAAACTTAAAAATTGCGGGTTGTTTCCCGTATAACACTTTTATTTAACGTCTTTCAAAGTTAGACGTGTTACCTCGATTAAGAATGACGAAATTTCCACCCTTTGCCTCTAACTCCCACGAACTTTTCAGCTCGATTCTTCATAATCATGGATGGTTCCATCCAAGATTTCGTGGGAAGGGGCGTTTCTGGTGGTAACTCGATAGGGTTACACTCCTCTGGTGATCCACTCATATCCTCAGTTTCGAATCTTCATTTGTTAGAAAGAATGTCCTTCATGACTTTTATATATGTCGGCATTCTCTTGAGAGCTTCTACAAACGGTATTTTAATTTCTAACTTGCTAACCATGTCAACGAACTTCTTAAATTCCAGGTCATTGTCCTTTCTGACACGTGAAGGGAATGGTGGAGGAGGACATGTGTTGGTTACCACTGGGCTCTCTTTCTTTTCTGGTGTCTTCTCTTGGACACTTTTTTGTTCAACTACCTCTTCGACTGTATCTTCTGTTGTTTCTTTTCCCCCCGTTTCTGGAATAGGGACTGGTTCTGGTTCTGGTCTTGGTGGAGGTAGTTGTTTTCCACTTCGTAATTCAACTGCATGACAAACTTTGTTTTCTGGAGCACTAGTATCACTTCGGAGTTGCCCTTCTGTAAAGGTTTGAAGTTTATTCACCATTTGTGACACTGTCTGCTCCATCTTCTGAAGCGCATTCTGTGAGTTTTGGAATTCTTGCTGGCTAATCTCCATATCTTCAATTAGGTTCATTATCTTAGCCATGGTTGAATTCGAACTCGAAGGTTGTTCTTGTACGGTTTGCTGCATTAAATAAGGAGGTGGTTCTTGATAAGCTTCATTATAAATCGGCGCTTCTTGATAGATAGGTTGTGGAGGATAGTACGATTGTGCTCGTGGTTGATAATAATCATCATGATAATGGTTATTATGATAATAAGTCTGTTGATCTCCGACCCAATTGTAATTCTGTGGGGGCTGATAATCAGCGTAATTTCCTTGGGATTGATAATAACCATCATAATAATGGTCTCTTTGATAAGGCATGAAGGAAATTGAGGCTGGATTATTCATGCAATATTCCCACGAGTGATCTCTTGCTCCACAACTAGGACATGAAGGTGAGGTATGTACTAGATTCCTCTGAGCTAGTTTTCGCGATTGTTCTCGTAATTCCTCAAGTTGTTGGTTTAACTCCTTGAGCTTTAGAGATTCCATCATAGTATTAGATTCTTCAGGATCTAATAACACGAAAATTTTATCTCCTAATAAATCTGCTCTCGCCTAAAAAAAATCTGTAAAACAAAAAAACTAAAAAGAAAAGCGTAAAATAGAATTAACTAAAATAAAAGCACAAGATAATTGCACAAGGACTAACGATGTAGTCCCCGGCAGCGGCGCCAAAAACTTGGTGTGGCCTAAGGTGTGATAAAAAGATGATATAATTTAGGTGCAAATAAACACCCTAAGCTAACACGGTACTGCAAGTAATACAGATCGTATGCAAGTTTAAGTTAAATAATTAAGATTTGTTCCTCAGGGACTGACGAAAGTTAGAGAGAACTTATGCAAATTATCAAGTGCAGATATGAAAGATAGAAAAGATAATACACAAGAGAAAGAAAGAAAAATAGATTTTTATTTTGTTTTTAAATTGAGAAAACTAAACTAATAATTTAAAAGACAGAAAATTAAATAACAGAAAAGAAAAGAAGATAGTATGAAAGTTAGCTTGAGTAAATAGCATGTAATCCCCACTAGTTTTGCCGTTCTAAACATGTAAGGGTGAATTATGTAGTATTTCAATAATCGGTTCTGATGTCTCCTTAATTGTTCTTATTTTGGACCCTTAGGAGACATCATTTTTGGTGTTTATTTAATTAATTTGATAGACTTTTGGACTAAATATGCAATAATATGATTTTTCTCTTTTATTTCTAGCATTTTTAATTTATTAAGCTTTTGCGCGTAATATTGGTATTTTTAGTGAAAAGTTTGCAGGTTTTGGATGTTAGTTAAAAGAGGAATCCAAGGAGAAAGTCAAAGATCACGAGATGAAGTCAAGACTCGAAGATAAATCCCGAAAGAATCATTTTTAAAGCTGAAAATCTGTTTTCCAGGCCAAAGATTGCTGATTTCAAGGTGCTTAAGAGATGATTTAGCCGCTGGCCTTTGAAGAGAAAACATTCCTTATCGAGTTACGGAAATTTAGCAACTGATTTCAGGCCAATCGGAGTTGTAACGAAGCGGGAAAATCCGTTTTAGTGAAGGTGTATCATCAGTTACGGGATTTTGGGCTTAGAAATTGGGCTTGGACATTTAATTATTGATTTATTATTAGGTCCAAGCCCTAATCCGTTTTTAACCTTATAAAAGGAGCTTTTGACCTCATTATTTCTCACCTCTCAGTTTGTTCTTCAAATCAACTCATCCTTAGAAGAGAGTGTCAATACAATTCATTCTTTACAATTAAAAACATCAGAGAGAAGCAACGGAAGGAAGGAAGAAGAAGCGGTCTATAGCTCCGTTCTCAGTCATTCCAATTCCGGAAATTAGGTTTCTTTTATCTTTTATTTGTAAGACAATATGAATTCCTTTACATTTAATTTAGTTTTCTTTTTAATTATTATGAGCTAAACCTAATTAGTGCTTGAGAACGCATAATGGGTTAATCCCAATTTGATTTCATTCTATACATTTGGATTTGGGATAATTATTATTTAAATCAAATTGGGTAAAGTGTATTTTTCTTTAATTTGCATTTTAATTACTATTATTGACGTAATTAACCAATGATAGGACTTAGTATCTAGGCTATTCCAATTAGTGGCGATTGGATCACCTTGACGGGGGGTTTAGGTGCGAATGTAGGTTAGAAATTATTTGACTCTGACGAGCTTAATTAAACCTATGGCCTATTGGGTAATTTAAACTTAATCACTTGAGAGTGGACTATAATCACCCTGACGGGGTTTGTAGCACTTGAGAGTTGCTCCTTAGTCCACCCTGACGGGGCTAAGGAGAATATAGAATCTCGACCAATACAATTTTACCAATTTGTCCCTTAAACAATGTATGAAATGAATGATAGTTAGGAAAGCCCTTGCGTCTCTCAAGTACTGCCTGCTCATACTTGCGTTTTACTTTTATTTACTTGCGTCTTAGCTTTTAGTTGCATTTTCCATTTAGTCTTTCATTACTTAGAATAATAAAAACAAACAAACAATCATTATATCTTTACTTGTTTTCATAAGTGCCACCAATCATTACTTGATAAGCATTGTAGTCAACCATCCCGTCCTTGGAACGAATCTCTTTTATCACTACTATTACTTGGGACAACCGTACACTTGCGGTTGTGGTTTTTTGCATTTATTTTAGAACACACAAAGGACCACCAGGTTCCAATTCGCTATCGGTAGTTTCAAATAGGATTTACCTGTGTCAATAAGGCTTCCTAAGCAAACTTTTCCTGTAATTGGTAAATAGTCACAAGAACTAAACCATAGTGATTATCTAGCTAGGTTGGGTTGTCAGATCAAACCTTATACTAGACGTTATGTGCTAAACATGTAATTAAACAGCGTTGTCAATGGTGACCTAATTACTAGATGGTAATTCTATATGGCCTAGGTTCCACAAGAACACAGAATATAAATCCAAACACATAAACAGAGAATAAAAACAATAATTCAATTTAAAACACTAAATTCCCAAATTAGATAGATGTCAATCAAAACTAGGGTTCATACATATATGCTAAAACTCAAGCTAAAGAAATTTAGTTCATGAAAGAAAAGAAAGAAATTACAGAATAAGAGGTTGAAGAAGACATATGGTGTTTTGCTCCTTCCAGACTTCTTCTCTTGTGTTGCAGCTTCCTCTTGGCCTTAAGGTATGGCCAAGGATGATTTAAGAGTGTTAAGAGGCTATATTTATAGTGTATAGGTTGACCTAATTCGTTTCTTGGAGGAAAGGCCAAGTAATAGACTCCAAGCCCAACTCAAATTCGTAAGGAAATAAAGATAAACACTGCTGGACCGTTTTGGGCATATCTTCTTCGTTATTGGTCGGTTTGAGCTCCATAATATACCAAAAGAATCGTCACAGAATTATCTATGTCCCTATGAAAGGAATCTTCCAAAATCGGCTTCCTTGTAGGAGTAATTACCACTTCTTTAGGCGTGTGCTGCAGAAAATCAGATTTAGGCAGCTTTTCCTTTTCCTAATTGAACTCTGTTTCCTTCTATCTCCAATTACCATGCATATCTCTTTCCATATCTTGTAGTCTTTGACTTGAACTCTAATTAATCTCCATAATTATCTTTAAAGCTTCACACTAAATAAAAAATTAAACCCAATATGCTCTAAAAATATTATGTTACTAACTCAAGACCCAAAATAGGAAAGTGCACTAAACTAAGCTCAGTTCAACCTATAAACTAATAAATAAGCCTAAAATGATGTCTCAGAATTATATTATATTATCACAAATGAGGAGACATCAATGACCAACTACATAGTGGTTACCTTAATTATATATGAATGCAACGGGTTCAGAATTACCTTGACACTACACCTAAGCATGATCATTAGCACCAAAATTAGAACACCTAAATGATTCTTGAACAACTTTCACTCTCTTTTTTTTGGAATCCTTCCTTCAAGGCCAATGTGGAAATATTTACCTCTATCATTGTCTCATAATCGACGGGTATAATATACCTCTATGTGCTCGTAGAGTGGACCAACTTCTCTCAATCTCAATAATATTTTTCATTGCTTGTGCGGCTTGATTAGGATCCTTTGACACAAAACCACTACCACCGAGATTATAAATTCTTAAGCTTGAACTTCCATAGAGCCCTTTATAGAATATAGAGAGTTGCATTAGAGGTGTATACCCACGAAGAGGGTATTCGTCAACTGTTGCTGAAATCTAGTCCATGTCCCCCATAATATCTCATCATCGGCTTTGACAAAATTCGCAAGCTCGACTTGGTCTTTCATATTCATACTTTGATGATGAAATCTATCGGAAAGCCTTGCTTGAGGTGAATACCAATCAAGGATCGTGTCGGATGGTTGTATATCTAGTCACTCACTCACACCTCCGTTCAAGAAGAACTGGAAGACTAAGTATTACATTTGCTCCCTGGTGACGCGATGAGTGATATAGGCATCACATATCCACATGAAATTCTTAATATCACGTATTAGATCTTTGTGGTGGCTCCACTTTAATTCCCATAGTTAAGGAATTGATTCAACATACACATAGCAGGCTTAAAATGCCTGACTTAAATAGTTGGAAAGCGAATCCCCAAAGGTTGATCACGGAAAGGCAATCCCGGCTCAGGGATGCTTGCATTTTCTGATGAGGTACTTAGGTGGATTGCCTCTATTCAATTTCGCTCCTTGCGGAATATTATTTTGAACCCTCTCAAGTGGATTATAGCTCCTAGAGGTTGGTTCCCTTATTTCCCATTCACTTGAAAACCAGGCGGTGGGTTAATGTTGGTCATTAACACTTGTCTCCGCTCCCCGACATGTGACAAAATAAAGTATAATATAACGAGGTGACGGTTCCGCAGTGTACGGATTAGAGACAAGTAAGAGTGAAAATAGGGTTATCGTTTTCCTCATGGATTAATTTCGATGAATAGAGTTTATTTTGACGTAAAGGTGTGAAGTTTGTAATCTAAATAACAAAAGATTAATAATGTAAAGAGGAAAATATTTGTTTAGTTTTGAATATTGATTAACAACTAATGGTAAAGATAATGCAAATAATATTAAACGAGGAATGATATTAGACTAGATATAAAGATAAGCAAGAAAATAAATAAAGTAAGGAATAAATTAGATGAGATGGTTGCTTGAGAAATTGCTACTAATAAGTTGTGTCACTAATCAATCTTGCTAGTGATTAGGGTAAATGGTTCTTGTTCACAGTAGTTAGGATCCAAATGCACTCTAAGTCCCCGCCCGGGTGATTTTATAGCGCCAACCTTACACACCTCCCCTTTTCCGATGGCTTAAAGTCACTAACCCTATTTACTACCTAGCGTGCAAGAACCAACCGGTTCAAGGCACTAGGCGTTTATATACTAGTTTTGTAATTAGGCCCCCATCAAGATGTTAGCTCAATTATGACAGTTGCTGCTACTTCGCTAGAGCACATGAGTAATTATATAAAATACATAAACAATGGATATATAATTAATGCCAATTTCAATTAAAAATCATATAGATATCCCAAACACAATAACATAATCAAAAAGCTAAACACAAAGTATTACATAAGCATCCTCAAGTAATTAAAGTTCAACTCATACTAATGGAAAAACAAATCGATGACAAACTAATTAAAACTAAGGACATATTCTTGTTTAAAACTGAAAATGAATAAAAGATACTTGTAATGATGAAGGGAAAAGGTGAATGATTGAGTTGAAATAAATGGGTTCATAGACAAACCCTTGTCTTCTCCTTTTCCAGCTCTTTTGTCTCCTCCCGTACGAATAAAGTGTAATGTGATAGTGGATTCTCACTAAACTGGATGAACTATGGCCTATATATGATGCTAAAATCGGTTAGGCCCCCTTTAGAGTTGGTAAATTAGGCTTGGAAGGGCCCAACTTGTTTTATTTAAAAAAATTCATGTTCGAACCACGTGGACGAAACTGGCACAACTTCTTCATCTTAATTCCGAATGGACTTCTATCACTTCTGAAATGACCTGAATTCAATCATCCTTTTAAATAAAAAGTAACCAGGTCCAAAGCTTTCACCAAAAAGTGGTAGTGACTGAAACACTAAGGCGCAAACATTCTCCGACAAATGCTCCAACTTTTGAAAATGGCTCTAAGCTCAAATTCCGATTTGACATGGAGTTTATCTTGAATTTTTAACTTCTTCTCCTTGGACCCTTGTATCAAGCATGTAACTAAGAGATACATGCTTAATACACAATTAAGGTACAAAATACCTATAAATATTTATAAGTCCAAAACTAGAAGTAAAAGTGCAATATAGAAAATAATAGGAAAAAATCACTCACTTAGGCCTAATAAACTCCCAAAAATGTCTCATGAATGGAATTTTCCATCATAAAAATAGAGACATAAAGACCCCCAACTCAAAGTTTTGTCGTCTCGACAAAATAGAAAAGAAAAGGAGTTTAGAAGGGTCTACGTCAAATAAGCCAAAGAAAAGAGAGAGAATAGAAAACATAAATTAAATGACACTAAAGCACAAATTTTAACAAGTTTCATATAGTATATTCTACAAACTAAATCAAGTATACATCTATCAAATATACAATCCACACAAATAACTTTCAAGATCAAATTAGTTTTACGTTCACAATAATGGCTATAGGATGTTCCTTGATCCTCACATAGTTTCTAATGTCCATCTAACTACTCTCTATAATGTGAAAGCTCTTAAAATATGTAGTCAAGAATCCTAAGGTCTTTAAGTTTTTAATCTAGGCTTAGGGTAGGTGTGATACGAATAATTGGATAATTTAGAGTAATATTTTGGCTCTCTCCCCACTAGCCATCAACGAGTTTCCCTAGAGCTTCAGTTACTCTCAAAGATGTTCTCACTCATACCAAGTGATGCACATAATATAATCCCCAATTAACCGAAATAAACCTTTCATGATCGCCTAATGAGTTCCCACTTTGCAGTCCAAAAATGTATATATTTTTCTTATGTAAGTGGCAATGACTATCTTTTTTATCTGAGAAGCCATGCCACTATGTTTCTTTTTTCTTTCTCATATATATTTTTCATCTTTTTATTTTTAATTTTACCCCGGAAAATTATTATAATGTATTTAAACATGTGATCAAGAAGCTCAATGACAAAGCACAAAATCAAACCCATAATAATTCCCATAAAACCACCACCCCAAACTCAAGCTCTACGCGTCTGTCAAAGAATCGTGATTCAAGTGCGGGTCATTGATGTTTCCCGTTTTATGATAGATTAATCCCCTTAGGAGACATCATTTTGGGTTGATATTGGACTTACGTATTAGATTTTTAGTCTTAATTTGACATAATGCACGTTCTTCCTTTGTTTTGCACTTATTATGATTTTTAGAGCTTTTGTGTGTTACATTGTTTGTTTAGTGTGAAGTTATTAAGTACATGGATGATATGAGGCATCAAGCTATATTCTCATACTACTTCTCTTTCGTAGTAATTTTCTGTCTTTACATTCATTGTTTTAATTTAGTTAATTAGAAAACCAAATAAATATCTATTTGTCTTTACTTTTATTGCGTTTTATTTGTTCTAGCTTTAATTATTTGTACTTGATTATTGCATAAGATTATCCTAACCTTCGTAGTCTCTGCGGAACGAATCTTACTTAATTTCTAAAACTTGCATACGATCTGTATACTTGCAGAACCGTGCTAGCTTTAGGGTGTTTATCTGCACTTTATTTATATCATATTTTATCACACCCTAGGCCCCACCACCTACATGCACCTTAATCTTTAATTTTTTAACCTTAACCTTAAATTGTAAACCTTAACCTTAATCTTAAATTTAGCATAACTGAATATTAACATTTAACCTCAAACTTTACCCTAAACCTTTAACTTTAAACCTTAACCTTAACTTTCAGCTTAACCTTAACCGTAACCAAATTAAAGTTCATCGCGGTAATATTCAATCTTAAACCTTATATCTTATTGTACCTTAACCTTATACCTTAAAAGTTAAATCTTAAACATTAATTTAAACCTTAAATTTAACCTAACCTTGACCTAAACCTTAACCATAACCATAACCTTAACTTTAATCTCAACCTTAACCTTAATCTCAACCTCAACCTCAAGCAAAACTTAACCTTAATGTTAAACTTAACATTAAAATTAACATTAACATTAACCTTAGCCAAATGAAGATTTATCGTGCTAATATTCGACCTTAAACCTTATATCTTATTAAACCTTAACCTTAAACCTTAAATCTTAAACCTTGATCTTAAAAATAACTTAAACCTCAGCCTTAAATAGGAACCTTAACTTTAAACTTTACCTTAGACTTAAACTCAACCTTAACCTTGACTTTTACCTAGGGAGCCTTGGTTCAATTCCCGTCAACGGAATTAATTTTTGCTTTAGTGTCTTCAGACACGGGTTTTATCTAGTTATATAAAAATTACAGTATAAATCATATTATATAAATAACTTATATTTTATTATAGAATAATAAAATAAATATAATTTAATAAGATTAATTTTTAAAAGTCAAAGGTCGAATAAATATTCTAAAAGTATTGATTATAAGGGTGGGCGGGAAGCATAAGCTTTATAAAAAAAATTGGCAAGGGTAAAAAAAATTGGGGAGGTCATGGCCCTCAATTCTATAGTTTGTTTTGCTCTTGCTATCACTCTCCTGACTGACTTACTAGAGGATAATGTGAATTCGTCTTAATAAAGGAAAAACATGAGTAAAATTCACAACCTCCCCTAAATAGATAGTTCTATAAAACTTTCCTGAAAGATAACTTTGAGAAATTTTGAATTTTGTAGAGAGAAAAGCAATTTGATGGAGCCACACGATGTCTCTATTTATAGATTAAAATACTCCAAAGTTCTTGTCCACGTGCCGACTTCCATTTGGCTGGTTTCGGAAGGTTCGGACGTCTGATTCTATTTAGTAAGATGTCTGATTACATGGCTCTGATGGCTACTTGATAGATATGATAGTACACTAACAACTCTATTTGTATCATTGTTAGCTGTTATCTCTTTAACCTCTCGAATACCTGTCCAAATAAGTCTTCCATACATTTGAATTTGAGACTTCAAAACTAACGATATAGTGTATCGAGTATCCAACATCTTTAGCTCCCTGATGTCTAGTCTTTATTTTCTCAACTCCAATATCCAACAGAATTAGGCATTTCACCTAGTCTCATTTTGGTGGCTCGTTCTTCAATTTTTTGCAATTCCAATCTTCAATTAGTTTAGGCACTCCGCCTAGTCTAGCATTAGAGGTCTGGTATTCACTTCTTCTTAACTCTAGTATCCAATACGTCTAGGTATTTAGTCTTTGTTCTCAGAGGTTATATCTTCTTCTCCGCCTTCTTCGTTTCTTTAGTTGACCACTTTAGGCATTCGGCCTTTTAGCCTTTCGGTGGTCAGGTGCTTTCTTTCCAGTCTTTAGTGCAGTCACAGTTACATTAGTATAGTCAACATTCACACAAATCAAATATAAACACTAAAATTCAAGTACATTTCTAGAAATCATCAGTTACTATGCCTAGAAAATAGTTTTATGCATTAACATTTCAATTCAGCAACTGTTTGTAGCCTAAAACACATATTCATTTTGTGAATAGACCTAAAAACACAGAATAGGCTTAGAAATTAAAAAGAAATCGAGTGTCCATAAAAAATCACAGAAAAACCTTGCTAAAACTTCCGAAAATACCTTAAATAATTCTCGAAAAAAGCAGGAATCGGTGGATAAGTGGACGGTTCTTCACTAGACACATATTACTAGCCTATAGGAATACTGCTGACTGATTTCGAGCCATTTGCAATAATTTTTTGAAGAAATTTTGGCGATGAATTTGAAGCGGTTTTGTGCTGTAGCCAGAGAGAAAGAATACAGACAAGCAGATTGTTTTGTTTGTTTGTGGAAAGAAAGAGTGTATACACTCGGTTTGTTTGTTTTTTTCTTTTTTGTTTGTTTGTTAGTTGGGTAGTGTGTGGATGGTTGGACTGGGTTCTGTTTTTCTTTTATTTAATTATTATATGTAAAAGGTTAATTGTATCATGGTCTAAAATTGAAAGACATAGCCTAAAATTAGAAGTAAGAGGGGGTGTTTAAGCCTATAAATGGAATTAAAACCATGTAAAAATGGTATGACTAGCAGACTAGTTAAGAATAAACGGATTTACACTCCATTTCACACGAAACATGAGAAAACCCAATTATAAAGTAATTTGTATTTATTGTTTACCAATTTTACAGCAATTTGTATTTATATTCCTGTCATTTTCTATTAATATTTTCTTGGTCAAAGGTTTAAATCCTTCTTTCTCCACTCGTATCCCTTTCTCATTTTCTTTCCAGACACATTTCTCTCTCACACGCAGCACAGTATCACACGTAGCACACACACATTAACTAAACTACATTATTCACGGACACAAACTAGGAATAGTCAACACTCAGTCATATACCTTAGCTTCCTCAAACCTCAACTATCTCTCTCACTTTTTTACCATTACTTCATGCACTTTCTCATCCACAACTCATTACGGTTCTAAAAAACGACAAAAAATGCCTCCCGCCACTACTTTTCCCACGAGCAACACCACTAAATTAACACAGCCGCCGTTAAACCCCACCCAGACGTTAGAACAAATTACGAAACTCCTCTCTAACCTTCTTCCCTCCACTCTATCCATCACCTCCTTTACCTCTCGTTGGCAAATCCTTCGTTCGAAGCTCGCAACTTTAAAGTCAGTCCTCGGAGAAATCTCCGACTCACTTCACTGGTCTGAAAATCCTTTACTCACTAATCTCCTCCCTGAGCTTCTTTCCACTCTCCACCGTGTTTACACTCTCTGCCGTCAATGCTCAGACCCATGTTACACTCCGGGGAAACTCTTGATGCAATCCGACCTCGATATGGCTTCCGGTTGGTTATCCAAACAAACCCACGACCTTGATCTCCTTCTCCGGTCCGGCGTTCTCCGTCAATCCACCGCCATAGTTCTCTCCCACCCTACCCCTACTGCTTCCAAAGAATCAATCTCCCTCTTTGTTCGCGATATCTTCACCAGACTCCAGATCGGCGGCACCGAGTTTCGCAAAAAAGCATTGGATTCGTTAATTCAACTCCTCTCCGACGATGAAAAATCCGCCATTGTTGTTGCTAAAGAAGGACATATTGGATGCTTAATTAGCCTCCTTGACGTAAGCATAAACCCCATCATCCGCCAGCTAGCGGTTATCGCCGTATCCATTTTAGCTACGGCCACCGAACAATCAAGAAAAAGCGTGTTCGAAGAAGGTGCACTAGGCCCATTACTAAGAATAATGGAGTCAAATTCAATGTTCATTAAGGAAAAAGCAGCCATGGCAGTAGAATACATCACTTCTGACCCGGATAACGCTTGGGCCATTTCAGCATATTCCGGTCTACCTATACTACTCAAGCTTTGTAAATCCGGTTCATCTATAGCTCAATCACACGCCATAGGTGTAATCAGAAACGTTTCCACAGTGGAAGATATTCGATTAGCTTTAGCTGATCAATCTGCTATTCCTCTCTTACTTCAGTTTTTATTTTCGGGAAACATTTCTACCCAAGAAAAAGCAGCTAATTGTGTCTCAATCCTCGCTTCTTCTGGTGAGTATTTTCGTGAATTACTACTCCAAGAAAAGGGTTTACACATATTACTCCAATGCCTTAGTGAATCATCTGATTCAAATTCAGATAAGTTGGAACATATTTTGAAAGCAATTTATTCACTTTCCGCTTCGGATTCCGCTAATCGAATCTTATCATCATCTACTACATTCATTGTTCAAATCTCCGAGCTTATCAAGCACGGGAATATTACATTACAACACATATCCGCCTCTTTACTTGCAAAATTATCAATTAGCGAAGGTAATAAGAGACTAATCAGTGAGTGTATGGGTTGGTTAATGAAGCTAATGGAATCTACAAAACCCGATGGGTTACAAGAAGTAACAACTAATGCGTTAGTTTCATTATTAGCCGTGAAAGCGAATCGAAAAGATTTCGTAAGAGATGAGAAAAGTTTGACCAGGTTAGTTCAGTTAATGGACCCCGCAAACGAACTAATCTCTAAGAAGTTTCCGGTGGCTGTAGTGGCGGCGATCATGGCCGGAGGTAGTCAAGGTTGCCGGAAAAGGCTTATAGCAGTTGGTGTCTCCGGTCATCTCCAACGATTGGTCGAGAAAGAAGTGACCGGAGCTAAAAAAGCAATGCAGAGACTTTCCGGTAATAGGATAAAGAATATATTTACCAAGACATGGAGGGAATGAATAATCAAGAATTAAAAAAGTAACTAACAACCCCGCAAAACAAAAGGTAAATTTCTTTAAAAGAATTTAATATTAGTTTAATTATATGCTTAATGTGTCCCTTGATGGGGTGGAATATTCAATATCGTCCATGTGATATAACATACTTCAATAATACATCTGTTTTAAGACCCTATGTATTAATCAAGCACATGGAAACTGTTTCATTAGTGTCATGAAAAGTCATAATTGCCCTTGTACGCATGAAATAAAATCTCAACTATGATGGGGATTCTTTTAAATCTTCTTGATGAAGTATTAAAAAAAATCCTTATAAGGTCCCATATTATAGACAATTCTTGTCTAGGTGTCTCCATGTCTATACTATTACGGATTTGAGATATTTTATCAGTCAGACTCGAGCAATATATAAGAAATTGAACTTACATTAATTTGTAAAATAAATGCTATATATGTACTAGTATTTGTCTTTTAAATGTTTGTGTAAGAAAATTAAGAAAAAAGTTGAATTTTGTGTTTGGTGTCACAGGGTAGGTCCCTTGTACATTAAATGAGAACATGAATGGCTAAATTAGGTTAATTGGTTATACTACAGCTATGCAAAAGATGGTGTAAACAACCAAAAGTAAACTCATAAATGGTAATAAGTAGTAGGTGTCTATTTGTTACGTTATGTTGTGGAAATGAATGCTATAAATTGCTTAATCCATGATTTTAATGAATGCATATTCTTGGTAGGTATATATGTAGAGAGATTGACTCAATTAAACAATATTTTTTGTGACCTGAACAATGATTTCTTATACAGGAGTTTGTTTGGATTTTCTAACTGCTAAAAGAGGCTGATCATGGAAGGAAATGATATCATCATTTAAAAATTAAAAAAAGAAAAAAGATAATATGAAAAATTAAGTGACAGGCATGGATGCGTTTTTTAGGAAGTATCCTTGTTTTTTTTTTGTTCGTTTGTGAATTTTTAATTATTTGTCTGTGAAGTGAGTGAGGCTGGTTGTGCGTTTGTTTATTGATTTGATAATGTATATTAAAGGTTTTTTGTTTATTAATGTAATGGACAGCTTTTTAGTTAGAATGTGTTATAGCTCGTTTTGGTGGATTTCTGATTTTTAATGTGAGAAAATATGTATAACTATACATTGTTTTTCATTTCTCGAATTCATCGAGTATTGATCTTCTCATGATGAGGATATATCTTGAATAAATAAAAGCAATACTGAGATGTATATTTGACACTTTTTGAGATTTTTATTTATTTTGAATACATCATATAACCACTTTAGACTCATATTGACTCCAATAAGATTCGATCCCAGAACTATTTTTTTATTTCTGCTAAATAGTCTATAGCCTAACTACTAGACCAACTATTGAACTTTTTTTGAGATTTTTGGAATAGTGGAGATTTGTATGGTCTTTCTTGGTCATTAGTTGGAAAAAAATGAGACATGGCAAC
Source organism: Nemophila menziesii (assembly GCA_029959085.1). NCBI lineage: Eukaryota > Viridiplantae > Streptophyta > Magnoliopsida > Boraginales > Hydrophyllaceae > Nemophila > Nemophila menziesii. The sequence continues at coordinate 644,160 of JARWIR010000125.1, forward strand.
AACAATATTTACAATATTTAACCTAAGTGAAAAAGTATGTGGTCCTTTGTGAATTATAGATGAATCTTTGGAACAAAAAAGAAAAAGAATTATAGATGAATCTACAATGAGAGAGGAAGCAACGGCGCAGATGTAGGGGAGGGGCCAGCTATGAGAGGGATTGGTGCTTCCAAAGCAAAAGAAAGTGGAGGAGAATGTTAGGGTCCCAAGTAGGGGAGAAGAATACAGTGACATCACATGGGAAAGTTTGTGTGTATAATATCTATTCATAGTGGGGTTCGTATAATAGTCAATTTAACATTTTCTTTGCTTTACTTAAATTGCAATGACGGTGGGGTTACATCAGTGGCGTGTCCAATTTTACATTATTTTATTTTTTTGTTACATGAAAGGCTATAAAAACGGTTAAGAATAAAAGATTACATGCAGAACAAAAGTTCTTATTAACTATCTAGTATAACTTGAACAAAAGTTCTTATTAACTATCTATTATACTCTGGTGGATCGTGAAATACCACAGGTTGAGTAGACAACAATGTCCCTTCTAACGCTAGCTTATCAGCACAAAGATTAGCTTCATGATATACATGACTAATCTCAAAGTTCGGAAATTCTCTTACCAATGCCCAATGCCCAGCATTCTCTTATGATTGAAACACAGCGACTACATAAGCTTCCACTGCTCTTCACTAGCGCGTGGAGCTCTTCCAAATCCGTTTCAATAATCATCTCAGTGTAGCCATTATTACAAGCCCACCTAAGCCCAAAATGTAACGCAAGCAATTCCGAAATAAAAGGAGATACAACAACACATGCACCCATAAAACTAGCAATGCACGCACCATACCTATCTCTTAGTATACCACTAATACATGCCCACCTTTTCGCTTTAAAGAAACTTCCATCAATGTTTAGCTTAGTACCCTTCACAGGTTTTACCCATTTCACCATCACATTACTAGCCACTTTAATTATACCGCCATCAAAGGATTTACCCCATGCAATTATAAAGCTACTCGCTAAAGAAATAATGTCTCTTTTGAGCTCTAATACATGGGGTATATTATGCCCCTCATTAAATACAATTTGATTCCTTTTGACCCGAATTGTCCATAGCGCGGCTACAAACACGTACGGCCACTCAAAACCGTCAATTCGTGCCTTGGACCGAATATGACCTTCAATCCAAGCTTTACTGTCTATAACCGAATCTGTCGAGCCAGCAGCACCAGGCTCCGACTCCCACCGCAGCTGTCCTCCACGAGTTGCAGCAGCTTCTGGACCCCTCCACAACAGCGTACCACGAACAACAGTCACCTGTCCACCTCGGCTTTGCAGCCAGGCGCTGTTCAGCAGCGATAAAAGGTCTATGTACTTGGTCCTCAACGGTCCATTCCCTACCTGGTAAGTGTCCAGCTCCACGTCAGCAGCCCTCCCCCTCCTTCCAGCCGAGACACCAGCCTCTATTCCACACCGAATAGCAGCAGATACATCCCCAACAGCTGAAACAAAATCCACTAAGTTCCACACCAAAACAGAAATTTTACATTTTAAAAATACGTGAATAAGATCTTCCCTTTCGGGTCCACATATAATACACGCTCTAGACTCGAGAACATTTCGCTTATATAAATTCTCTGCTGTGGAGACATGATTTAGCACTACTCACCACAGAAAAATCCATATTTTTTTAGAGCACTTCAACTTCCATACCAGCCCCCACTTAAATGACTCGTCTTCATCCGTTCCTTCCACGCTCAAGAATGCAAACTTTACCGAAAAGGAACCTGAATTCTCAAATTTCCATCTTATTCTCGATCCCTCCTCATCATTTTGGACAATAAACCCCTCACGAAAAGCCTCCACTCCAGCTAGAATAGCTTTGCACACATAGGATCCATTTCTATTTCGGGTACGACTTAATAACCCATTCTTAAAATATTTGTTTATGAATACATCCACCCACGCTACAATTGCTCATCTTGAAGGATTTTCTACCCAAGATTTGCTAACAAAGATAAATTGTATCTCTCGGCGCTCCTTATCCCCAAGCCACCATTCACCTTAGGTTTACAAACCTGGTCCCACGCAACCCAATTTAACTTTCTCTCCAAAGCTGAGGAACCCCAGATAAAATTCCTAACAACTCTATCAATCTCTTTACATACGTATTTAGCCAAATTCATAACTTGCATTTGATACACAGGCATCGCATTCAACACCGACTGGGCTAGCGTGGCTCGACCAGCTAGTGATAATGTCTTTGTCTTCCATGTAGCTAGCTTGCTTCTCATTTTCTCCACTACACCTTTATAGAACCCCTTAGGTAGCCTACCCGAGAGAATATGGACTCCAAGGTAGGTACCAAAAGAGTTTCTATGACAGTATCCACTAGCCAAAGCAAGGTCTTGTTGAATTTGTTTAGGAACATTTGAGGAGAAATAAATCAAAGATTTCTCAGCACTAATTGTCTGTCCAGCCTCTTTACAAAACCTATCCATTGTTTCTTGTATTGTCTGTACCTGTAATAACGAAGCCTCACCAAACAAAATTAGATCATCTGCAAAACATAAATGAGATAACTTAGGATCTTGACGACCAATCTGAATCTCCTTCCATTTCCCCGAGGAGCAAAGTTCCTGAATTAACAAGGATAACCTCTCCATACACATGACGAAAATATATGGCGAGAGAGGACCCCCTTGTCTGATTCCTCGGTGAGGCGTAAACGGAGTTAAAGGCTCCGCATTCCAAAGGACTCGCATTTCATTCTCCTTCATACTAGACATAATGAGCTGTATACAACTCTCCGGAAGACCAAAAAGTCTAACAGTTTCCTCAATGAATTCCCATCTAATCATATCATATGCTTTCGCAAGATCAATCTTTATAGCCATGATTATTTTTCTCCCCTTAAGGTGGTGCATCTTGTGATCCAATTCGCAAACAAGCACCACATTATCAACCGTGGAGTGACCTGGTAAGAAACTACTTTGGCAAGACCCAATAATGTTAGATAAAATAGGTCTTAGTCTATCGACCATTGCCTTCATAATAAATTTAACAAGTGAATTAATAAGACTAATAGGGCAAAAAAGGCATACCCGGTTCGAGTCTGGTACTTTAGGAATAAGGTGAATAAGTGTACCATTTAGAGCTGAAGTTAAATGACCCGTACCGACTGCATCTCGAACCATCTTACAAACTGATGGGCCCACTGAGGACCAACACTTTTGGTAAAACGCTGCTGACATACCATCTGGCCCAGGGTCTTTGGTCGGATTAGATTGAAAGACCACACTACGTATTTCATCATCCAAAAAGGGCTGTTCAAGGCCTCTTTTAACCTCCCCACCGAGAGTTCCTACAGACGGTAAAGTACCCCCCCCCCCCCCCACCATTTGATCTTCCGGTTCTGCATAGAGGGATTCAAAATATACGCGGACTAATTGTTTCAACTCTCCCTCTTCCTCTACCCACATACCTAGATCATTTTGCAATCTTGTACAAATAGCCTTTTTCTTACATATAGACGCAGCAATTTGGTAAAACCATGTGTTCCTATCACCCGATTCAACCCACTTATCTCTCAATTTCTGAAAGTACATCACTTCTTCTTGTTCAAGAACACTTCGTATTTCTTAGTTAACTGAGAACCCATATGTCGAAGCGAGGAGTTATATGAAACCTATAGTGACTTCTGGATACCTCTAATTCTTGCACTTAGCTCTCTCTTCTTACGATTTAGATCCCCAAAAACCTCCATTTCCATTTGTTTATCTAACTCTGAACAGCAATTATTCCATCTCCTATACCCACGTTATTACTTTCCCAATTCTTATTTACGAAATCTAGAAAACCTTTATGAAGACACCAAGCTGACTCAAATCTGAAGTGGCGAGGGTTCACTTTCGGTCTCTGAATTGGGCAAACTTGAATTAGGATTGGCATATGATCCGAGTGGAACCTTGTCAAGTGAATAACACGTGTTTGATACGGTAAAGTAAGCAAGGGAAGCCTATGGTGAGTACATTAAGGCTAATGAATCTGAGGCTAAATCCCCAAAAAGCATACTAATATGAATCAAAGATGTAGTAATATACAAAATCACTTACAACCTAGCATATTTGATAATATTAGTAAACCTACTCTTATTGTAACCACTGAGGCTTCTTTTACAAGTGACTTTAAGGTTGCAGCTACTTGTATTATCAGAGATGAACATGTAGTTTTTGTACATGGAACATCATGGTCTTTTTGTAGTCATTCTGCTGAAGAAGCTGAAACTATTAGAATACACAACTCAATTCTTACGGCTAGAATGTTTCAGGATCATGGTCTCACACTTGCAAGTGACTATGCAAATGTGAACAATCACTTTCAAAGGAAGAATGAGTTGTATGACCAAAATATTTCTATTTTTATTAATGATTGTAATATTTTAACTTGTAAACACATAGTCCATTTAGGAAGAAAAAATAATGTAATAACTGATTAGGTTACTAAACAAATGCTACATGTCAAATTGTGTGGCAGCGTCACAACCCCTTCCTAATTGGTTAACCTTATTAGATAGAGCTGATGGGCTAACTCATAGCATTAGCTAAACCTATTCTTTTGTAATATTTTGGGTGGACCACATACTTCCGTTCCTTTTAATATATTTTGTTTAAAAAAGAAAATTACAATGTTATAGATATTGGATGACTTTGTAACCTCTTTCTATCAATATATTGAAAAAAAAAAGGTTAGAGATTGCAGCTCACGATGGCCTTAGGCCTAACATATTCATCATGCTTTCCTGGCAACAAATTCCCACTATCATCAAAATCAACCTTCTTGTTTACTACGCTAGTATACACACATATACACTTGGCTGACTTTAATTTAAAGCAACTTCTGCCTAAACAAGCTGTAAAGCTTACACGAAACCTGCCTCTATGTTTCCAACCATTTTTACACTTCCCGCTAAAATTTGTCAACTAAACAATGAGAATCATCCATCATCTATTATCCATCCAAGGTCCAATTAGTTTGTTAAGTTGACGTAACAAAAATAAAAAGTGCTTTTTTTTTTGTCTAAGAAAGTGGGATATTATTATAAGAGTAAAGATATATAATCATCTCAAAACGTACCGCACAAACAAATAGGAATAAATGGAATTATTGTTAAAATATCTCCTGTGCACTAAGGGCAAGCCTAATGTTATTTCCTTTTCGGAAAGAAGAGAAAGAATTTGTATTAGCTAAATCTTTGGACTAATTTTTTTTTTTTTTTGTTCTAATCGCTTATATCTTTGGACTAATTAGCTACTAAAGAAATGATCACTTTTTTGGACAGTGACGGATAACCTCCTCTGAATTACCAATAAACAATTAATAATTAACATAAAATAGTTAAATTCTTTTTCTTTTGGTCACGTAATAAAAAGAAACAAATTCCGCTGTCAATCGATGAAAGGTTGAATTTGCCATCGAAGACCTGTGCGTTTATCTATACCTTGAATGAGCTCAAGGTTATCGGAGTAAAAGGAGACACTCCGGAGATTACAACTAGCAGCCTTTCTCATCGCAAGAAGGACCGCCCAACATTCACCTTCAATGGGGCTTCTAACTATATGTCTGGATACAATCTTGTGAGCAACTTTGCCTTCCTTATCAATAGCAATTGCTGCTATACCTGTCGGTTCATAATCCCTTTTAAAAGATGTATCGCTCATTATATATATCTGAATCGTCTGTAAGAATTGAATTGTTTTCAATAATGTCTTCATTACTGTTCTCATTCTTTATTGTGCTATTCTTTTCCTGCTCTTTTCCTTCAGTAGTCTTACTATTAAATAGATCATTCATATCTGAGTTAATTTTAAACAAGACATCCTTGATTGCCCATGGGGTTCTATTGTGGAAACTTCTCATCTTCGTCTTCCATATGTTCCATAAAGTAAGTAGAAAATAGGCAGTAAACTCATTTTGGTCCCATCCATTCTTAATGTATTTTTTTCGTATTTCAATTAACTAATCTCCCAAATCATATTTTCTTTACAAATATATTATCTAAATATCACTTATCGTTGAATGATTGTTAAACATTCCAAATATATTATCCATTTTTTACAAAAAGTATGCAAGAGAATATTTCTTGCGCCTTGCTCCTAATTTGAAAAACTTTGACAACAACTTATGTGATGTCTAATACTAATAAATCAAGATTTGTCCATCTAATGAGATATATGGAATACTTTGATTAATAATATGTCTGGTAATAAATTTATTAACTTCTAATATCCACATTGAAAAAAACCTCTCCTAACACAACTTCTCTCATATTCTTCTAACTTTTACTTTTTAACCAATCAATCTTTATTTTATATTAAATTTATAATTATTCAATTAAATCATTATAATTTTTTCTTTCATCTTTATTACTCCTTTATCAACGTTTTTTTAGTTAAAGTCCCAACCTCTCCATAATCTTCTGCAAGTTTCATTTTTCCATTTTTTTTCTATATTTTCATCTTTTTCGATTCTACCATTAACTTGTTTCTAATGAGCATGTAAAACTCATATATAATATATAAGATGACTCCTCCTGATAGCTTAAGCTTTTGGGAGAATCGGTCGTCTAACATGGTATCAGAGCCCAGATCCATAAGAGGTCGCAGGTTCGAGTCTTGCCGTCGTCACCCAATTTAAAAAATTCACGTAGCAAAGACTAGACATGCAAAAAAATGACATGAATCTAGCTTGCACGTGAGGGGGCGTATTGAGCATGTAATACTCATATATAATATATAAGATGACCCCTCCTGACAGCTTAAGCTTTTGGGAGAATCGGTTGTCTAACATGGTATCAGAGCCTAGATCCATAAGAGGTCACGGGTTCGAGTCTTGTCGTCGTCACCCAATTTAAAAATCCACGTAGCAAAGACTAAACATGCAAAAAAATGACATGAATCTAGCTTGCACGTGAGGGGGCGTATTGAGCATGTAAAACTCATATATAATATATAAGATGACCCCTCCTGACAGTTTAAGCTTTTGGGAGAATCGGTCATCTAACATGGTATCAGAGCCTAGATACATAAGAGGTCGCAGGTTCGAGTCTTGCCGTCGTCACCCAATTTAAAAATTCACGTAGCAAAGACTAGACATGCAAAAAAATGACATGAATCTAGCTTGCACGTGAGGGGGCGTATTAAGCATGTAATACTCATATATAATATATAAGATGGCCCCTCCTGACAGCTTAAACTTTTGGGAGAATCGGTTGTCTAACATGGTATCAGAGCCTAGATCCATAAGAGGTCGCGGGTTCGAGTCTTGCCGTCGTCACCCAATTTAAAAATTCACGTAGCAAAGACTAGACATGCAAAAAAAAATGACATGAATCTAGCTTGCACGTGAGGGGGCGTAATGAGCATGTAAAACTCATATATAATATATAAGATGACTTCTCCTGATAGCTTAAGCTTTTAGGAGAATCGGTCGTCTAACAGTTTCTTTCAATATTTTATCAATATACTTGTCCTTTTTGATTTCCACTGAATTTTTAATGTAACTTCTAACCATTACCCATTTATGAAAATTTTGAATATTATTTTTTTATCAGATACTTCTTCTGGATGTGAATGGGTAATTGTAGTACAGGTTGATTAGATATGTTGATTATTGTTGTTCTTATTAATTTTGTGTAAGATAAAATTACTGAGAAAAATTATTATAGGGATGAAATGAAATATGTTTTTAATTCATAAAGTGTTTGTGAAGTAGATAAAAATGGTGTTGAGATGAATCCATGTTTGAATTCATGTGTATATAAAATTAAATAGTTAACAGAATCATATAACTAAGCATTGTCAATTGTTTCATTTATATTAATGTTGATTCTTTTTGTTGTGATTAAAGAAATGAAAAGTAAGAACTATTTCAACAATTTAAAGAATAAGAGGAGGAATACTGGATTTAAGGTTTAAAAATTACCTGGTAAGAAATGAAACTTGATTGAAGGAGACGATTGAAAGATTGGAAATTAAGTTAAAAATAATGTTAATGAAAGAGTAATAAAGAAGAAAGAGAAAAGTAGGATGATTTAATTGAATAATTAATAACTTAATATAAAATAAAAATTGATTGGTTAAAATTTAAAGTTAGAAGCGGTGAAATAGGATCTTCTTGTCTTATTTCTTGGCTTGGTCTGAATTTTTTAAGCCTTTGGCCGTTGACTTTTATCTGCATCCGAACATTGGAAATACAATTATATATTCATTCATTCTATTTATGCAAAAAACCCAGACTCTTTAGAGTTTTAATAAGGAAATCCAAATTGACTTTATCATAAGCCTTTTCCATGTCCACTTTGACCGCAACGTAATTAATTTTTTACTTTCTTTTTGTATTCAAGAAATATGAAACCTTTTGTGTAATTAAAATATTATCCTGAATATTTCTTCCTTTAATAAATGATGACTGTGTAGGCGAGATAACATCGTTCATCAATGGCTAAAGTCTTGTCGTAAGAATTTTTGAGATAATTTTGTAGCTAAAATTAACACATGATATTGGTCTAAAATCCTTGATGGTTTCTTGTTTATCACCTTTGGGGATGAGCGTAATAAGTGTATCATTAATAGAATTCAGAGGGGTATTTTTTTCAAAGAAATTCGTAAAAATAATAAAAATATCTTCCTTAAGAATGTCCCAAAATTCTTGATAAAAATTTCTGGGAGCCCGTCCGGCCTCGGTGCTTTAGATCCCAACATATCAAAACCCGCCTTTGTAACTTCTTTCAAATCGGGTGATCTAGTGAGGAGGTCATTCATTTCAATAGAAATTTTTTACGGAATATGTTTATTAACTTCATCAACATTCATAACCTCATTTTCTTTAAATAAAGATGAATAATAGTTTTGAATTATTCTATAAATAGCCTTTGGGTCATCACTCCAATCCCCGTTTTCTTTTTTCAACATGTTGATTCTATTAACTTTCCTTCTTGTTATAGTTTTTGCATAGCAATACCTAGTATTTTTGTCACCTTTTTTAATTTGAAGATCCCTCGCTCTATCGACCCAATAAGATTCTTTGACTTCCCAAAGTCTAGCCAAATCCTTTTTTATCTTCATTTCTTTGTCAATGTTTTCTTTTGTAGAAATGCTATCTTGGAGACACGAGAGTTTATCTTGAAGTTTGTTTATATATTTTCTATTATTGAAAAAAAATTGTACTCCAATCTTCAAGGGCAAGACAAGTTGCGTCTCTTTTAGCACAGAAGTCTGAGATATTCGACACATTCCTGACGCTTCTCCAACAATCCAAAACAATATCTTTACATTGTAAGTGCTCTAAACATCTTGATTCAAATATAAAGTATTTATTTGTTTTTTTAATTGAAGAATCTCTTTGAAGGGTGATCGGAGAATGATCTGAACCACTAGCTGGGGGGTTAAAACCGAAGCATTCAGGAATTGTTCGCACCACGACAAATTAGGAAGAGCTCTATTTAACCTTTCTTTAACATTATCGTTATCTTTTCTCCCATTTGTCCATGTAAATAACACCCTTTACTTGGTAAATCAACGAGATGATTCTTATTGATAAAATCATTAAAGCGGACGATTCTATCCAAATTAGGAGCTAACTTACCTTGTTTTTTGGAGAATTTTGTAATATCAATAAAGTCCCTGATAAGTAAGAATGGTGCGTTAATTATTCCTAACCATTTGGTTAAAGAATCCCATGTTTCACTATGTATAGCATCATCATTTGGCGCATGAACACAATACAAAAACCAAGATAATCCATTACTTTCTGAAATTTTGGAAATAACAACATATTGACTACCAAAAACAACCCTGACTGACACCGAATCCTTCCATAAAATTCCCCCTTACATAAAAGTTCTTCCTCTGGGTTCCACTACATGTGAATTTTTGAAATTCTTAAACTGTGGATACGGCTTAAGGTCACTCCGTCAAATTTTAGATTCAAACAAGCAAACTAACGACACATCATATTTAATACTAAGGGACTTCAAAGACTTCTTTGTCAAAGGTGCCCTAGCCCCTTGACAATTCTAAATTAAGAAACTATCCATTGAACCCCGACCACTTTACGGGATTGACCGCCGTCCACTTGATTAAGTAAGAAGTCGTTTGCCATCACCGGACCACCCTGGGTGCTATCGACTTCAAGAGTATCTTCACTGTTGCTCGACATTTCCTCAAGATGCCTATTACAATCTGATCCTTTACAAAAATATATTTTTTCACACTCATAACCACCACCATGACCCTTCTTATCGCCTTGCTTATCCTCGTTCATTTGATCACGAACTTCGTAAAAACTGTCGCTATTTTTGTTGATAAATCCTTGAAGATCATTGATTCTCCTTTCCATTTGAGCAAAATCCTCGTTGGTAAATTTCTGAACCTTCGCATTACCCGGACAAACATTAGGCGTTGCTTTGCGTTTCAAGGTTTTGGGCCAAGTGAACTTGACATGCGGAGGAAATACTCTTCTCCTTGGAGTTGCTTTTCCCGTCACCACTTCTTCAACTTGTCGCGAGAACTGACTTATATAAACGGATTGCGAATTCGGAGACTCTTCTTTTGGATCATACGAATCACCATCTTCATCACCAAGTACAACAGGAGCTTTACCCTTATCATCATCATTCAACACCAGTTCATTCCCCACAAATTTTGATGAACCGCCAACATCGTAATCCAAATTTCTGAATCAGTTATTAGGAATGTTACCCAAATTATATCCAACGTTAAGATTTAAATCTGCAACCGCTATCTCATTCCTCCTATTGTAACCCTACAAGTTTGAATTACCATCACTTTCACACAACAAAAAAACTGTGATATGCCAACTCTTTTTTCCCAACCCCTTATGAGTTAGTTGTTAAAAAAACACCAATATTGTATTTGTCTACTTTCTCTAATAAGAGTAGTCTATTACTGCTCCTAATAATAGTCGTCCGCAACTTTCTCAAACAACCTTAATAAAAAGTGAATTATTTACATATTTTGCCACTACACTTGATAAGAGTGGTTAATACCTTAATAAAAAGTGAGTTATTTACATATTTTTCCACTACACTTGATAAGAGTGGTTAATAATATAATTTTCGACAAATAAAATAAATACCCAATATTTAAAAATAATAATTGATTTTAAAAATATTTAAAAATTCATAATTAATTTCTAAAATATAAAAAATATATTTAATTAATAAAAACTAAATAAACTGATGATAAATATTTTAAAGTCAAAATATATTCATTAAAAATATTTTAAATTCTTTATTAATTCATACAAATATTTAAAAAATTGAAAACATATTAAAAAAATTATATTAACTAATATAAAATTATTTAAAGAATCTCCGATTGGTGAAGAAGAACCTAGGGCTTCGTTCGAAATGCTAAATTGCTCTTTTTGATTGTGATTTTAGAAAAAAATTACCTTAATTTGAGTTCTTCGATTGTTGATTACGTAGTTAAGCCAGGTTGATGATAATCCTCGAGTGTTCTTGTTCAGGAGAGCGCTTGGGAAGGTGAGTGTGAAATATTTCTTTTTTTATTTTTGTTCGGATACGAGTGTGAAGAGATGGAGTTGCAGGTAAGAGTCGGGTCTTCTTAGGGTGGGGTAGGTGGGCGGTTGGGGGTGGGTGGTGGGGTGGGGTGGGGGTGGGGGTCATTTTTTTTATTTATATAAATAATTTTTGGTTTTAAAATATTTATATAAAACTTTGAATTTAATTATAAATTTTTCAATGTTAAATTTTTTTTGTCAATTAATTATTGTAAAAACAAGATATTTATGATTTTTTGAATAAATTAGGATTTTAAAAAAATTTATGATTTTTAATATTTTTTGAAGAAAAATCTTTTTTTAAATATCTATATATAATTTTTTAGAATATTAATTATTTATTTCTAATTTTTAATTCTTTAAATAATTTTATATTAGTTAATATAATCTTTTTAATATGATTTTATATTAGTTAATATAATTTTTTTAATATGACCAAACAAGATATTTTTTCTTCAGTTCCGATCACGTGTCCGGTGATCCAGCTCAGTGGCTTCAGGTATGCTCCGATCTCGATAACCTCAAGTATGCTCCTCTCTCTATCTCTCTCTTTCTCACTCCTCTGTTTTGTCTTCCAAATAATTAGCTTTATGGAAATATTCCGAGGAAGCTCACTCGATTATATTTAAGAGAGGTGTGATACGTGGAAGGAATAGCAAATTGGTTGTGGTGATTGTTACTCAATCAACCTCAAAAGGTGAGTTTTTAATCAACCTGTTAGAAAATTTTAATAATTATGGGCTCACATATGTAAATATTAAATGTGTACTGTTATCGTAAAAGTTTTATCCAATTGATTATGGTCTAATAAAGCTAATAATTGGATTAGGGGAATAAAAGTGTCATGAAATTAAAGTGTAGATACTAATATATTATTTCTAGTTTATTGAGGGGTCAAACTGGATATAATAGAAGTTATTAATTATTAACTTCTAATAACTTCTTATTTCTTAACTGAACGCACGTTCAGAGAATTATAAGAAGGGGGTTATGGTCCCCAGATGATACACGCTCTGCTCTTTTCTCTCATCCCCATCTGAAGAGAAAAAACTAAACACAGAAGGTATAGATCTGGAAGACTCATTACCCACTCCAACAAATCATTCAAAGCAATCATGGCTTCTGGTACGCTTCCGCTTATCTTCTCTTTTATTCTTAATATTTTCAGTATAGATTATTCAGTATATTTATGGGTTTTGATTAAACACCAAATCCCTACAGTGGTATCAGAGCCTGCTATATTGAATTTATTATGAATAAATTAGGATATTTTTTGTTTTTGCGTTTAATTATTTATACGGTTTAAACTGAAAACTTATGTTAAGGATTTTTTTTTTATACGGCCTGGCTTACGTGAATTGGTGATGACATCAATCATATGTATAGGTATTGACGTATTGTAGTACTGTAAAATTAGAAGAAGTTTGTTACTTCTGGTTTTTTCATGCATGATGGCCGCTGCGCTGTTTTTTTTTTATTTTTTATTATTGTTTATTCATTGCTTTAGTGATGATGATGATGATGTACGGTTTCTTTTATTTTGGAATAAAAAAAAAAGAATTGATTGAATGTAAATTTCTTTTAACAGTTGGCTTTGTTTTACTTTTTAAATTTTGATTAAATGTATAATTTACTTCATGATCATCATGGCTTGAGATTTAGTAGTCCATATTTGATATGATAATAAATACGTATATGAATGCATTATGTTTGATTAGTATTGTATTAATCATATGAAATATGAAATACCTGCATGTTATGGCTGTGATGAGAATTTCTCTTTTTTTTTTTTTTTAAATGCGGTAGACAGTGATGATTTTCTTTTTAATTGTTAAACACTTTGATGTAAGGCTTTACCCACAAATTTTGTCCTATTAATTTTAAGACTTTATGTTTTAAAAGTTTACATCTTAAAGTTTTTTTTTTTTTTTATCGGATGTCCCCGAAGGGACGTTTACATCTTAAAGTAAATTGATAAGATTCTGTGAAAGGTGCATATTTTAATATGCTCATTGGTATATAAAGCTTTCGAATAAAAAAAAAAAAAAATCTATTTGAGTGGTGTCTTTTAACCGTGGCTTTATGGCTTTTAATAGTGGCTTTTAGAAATGTATTTACTGCATAACTTATATTTAGTGTATTATTACATGAAACGACCATATGTATATTATTATATCTTTGGTTGTTATAAGATTTAATTCAAATACAAATGATCCAGATCTTTCATTTTGAATAAAATAATTTATTTAGATGTCACCAAAGTGACCGCTCTTGTGTAAATTATTCAGGAAAAATGTTTGATATTTGTGAATGTGTTATTAATGTGAGTATTAGTCGGCCTAAAGGAAGATGACCACTTATATTGATTACACATATACCTGTGATAATAAATACGTGACGATTATTTAGTTTATTTGTATATAATGACTTGATCTAAAGATAAACTCATTATTTGACATGTGTTATTGTCAGTATTTGATTATTACAACAAGAATACTAATTGCAGTTAATATTATTGTCCAAAGACTTGATATTAATGTTGTGTTCAGTATCTTGAGATGGAATTAATCGTTATTTGAATTTACAGATTATAGAATAAGGATATTAATGTGAGCATTGTTTGTTTATTTTTTAATTCAGCTAGTTCATCTGCTACTACAATATCTGCTAATGTCAACTCGATTCCCATACTTAATGGGAATAATTTCAAGGATTGGAAAGAGAACATTCTCATTGTTCTCGGCTGTATGGATCTGGACTTTGCACTAAGGGTTGAACAACCCCAACCTCTCACTCAGGAAAGTTCTCTTGAAGAGAAAAAGGAACATGAGAGGTGGGATCGTTCAAATCGCATGAGTATAATGATTATCAAGCGTGGCATTCCAGAAGCCTTTAGAGGTGTAGATTCCGAAGGAATTACTAATGCTAAGGAGTTTATTGCTGAAATTGAGAAACGTTTTGCTAAAAACGATAAGGCTGAAACAAGCACGCTTCTAGCAAGCTTGATTTCAATGAAGTATAAGGGAAAAGGCAATATAAGGGAGTACATCATGGAGATGTCACACATTGCTTCAAAACTTAAGGTTCTAAAACTCGACATGTCTGATGACTCGTGCATTTAGTACTTATATCACTTCCTCCACAATTTAACCAATTCAAGGTCAGTTATAACTGTCAAAAGGAGAAATGGACTCTTAATGAGCTCATTTCATACTGTGTGCAAGAGGAAGAAAGGTTGAAGCAAGAAAGAACTGAAAGTGCTCACTTAGCAAGCACCTCTAAAGATAAAAGCAAGAAAAGAAAATCAGAGAATAAGGCTGCTAAGGGTCCAACACAAAAGAAACAAACTCAGGAACCAGGTGTTTGTTTCTTTTGTCAGAAGCCTGGACATATGAAGAAAGAATGTACAAAATATCACGCTTGGCGTGCTAAGAAAGGTACAATTCTTACTTTGGTCTGTTCTGAGGTAAATTTAGCTTCAGTACCTAGAAATACTTGGTGGATAGATTCTGGTGCTACTACTCACATAAGTATTTCTATGCAGGGTTGCCTGAGCTACCGAAAGCCAAGTGATGGTGAAAGACACATCTTTGTGGGCGATGGAAAGTCGGTAGAGGTGGAGGCGATTGGTCATTTTAGATTGTTATTAGGAACTGGTTGTTATTTGGATTTAAAAGATACTTTTGTTGTATCCTCGTTTAGGCGTAATTTGATTTCAGTTTCTTTATTGGACAAATTAGGATATTGTTGTTCATTTGGAAACAATCATTTTAATTTATCTTTAAATTCTAATATTGTGGGAACCGGTTTACTAAGTGAATACGACAATTTATATTTACTTGATACAATAGCATCTTATAATGAAACCTTGAACGTGGAATCACGTGGTACTAAACGCAAGATTAATCAGGAAAATTCAGCATCATTATGGCATAAACGCTTAGGTCATATTTCAAAGAATAGAATTGAGCGACTTGTGTCTGATGGAATTTTAAATTCCCTTGACTTTTTGGATTTCAATATTTGTATTGAATGCATTAAGGGAAAGCAGACCAAAACAAAGAGATTAGGTGCCAATAGAGCTTCAGATGTCTTAGAATTGATTCACACAGATATCTGTGGACCATTTCCTACGTCTTCTTGGAATGACCAACAATATTTTATATCATTCATAGACGATTACTCTCGTTATGGGTACCTATATCTAATTCATGAGAAATCTCAGTCTCTGGACGTGTTCAAGGCTTTTAAGTCGGAAGTTGAGAATCAACTTAACAAAACAATAAAAGCTGTAAGGTCTGACCGTGGTGGTGAATATTACGGCAGAAATGACGGATCAGGTGAACAACGTTCAGGACCTTTTGCTAAGTTCCTAGAGGAATGCGGTATCGTTCCACAATACACTATGCCAGGATCACCTAGCATGAATGGTGTTGCTGAGAGACGAAATAGGACTCTTAAGGATATGGTAAGGAGTATGATTAGTCATTCAACCTTACCAGAGTCACTCTGGGGAGAAGCATTAAAGACAGCAGCTTATATTCTTAACAGAGTACCAACTAAAGCAGTTACTAAAACACCTTATGAGCTTTGGACAGGTAGAAAACCTAGTCTAAAGCATTTCCATATTTGGGGATGTCCAGCCGAGGCAAGGCCTTATAGGCCAAACGAAAGAAAACTGGACCCCAAAACAGTAAGTAGCTACTTTATTGGTTATTCTGAGCGATCAAAAGGGTACAAATTTTATGATCCTACAATGAAGAACATATTTGAGACGGGAAATGCAATATTTTTTGAGGATGTTGAGTTTGGGGGGAGAAATAAGGTTAGAGACGTTGCTTTTGAGGAGGAATCGGTTTCGAATCCTATTTCTATTATCACTTTTGACAATGTACAAATTCCTACACTAGTCATTGATCAAGAAGTGGACCCGGGACCTCAACAAGTCAACGTTGAACAACTTCCTATTCAAGATGAAATAATTATTCAAGAAGAACAAACTCAACAACCTCAACAACCTGTGCCAATAAGGCGATCCACTAGAGAAAGGAGAAATGCAGTTCCAGATGATTATATTGTGTATCTCCAAGAACATGAGGAAGAAAATTGCACGATGGAAGATGATCCAATCAACTTTCATCATGCCATGAAAAGTTCTAACTCTCAAAGGTGGATTGAAGCAATGCATGATGAGTATAAGTCTATGCAAGACAATAAGGTTTGGGAACTTGTTCCGTTACCAGAAGGTGCAAAACCAATTGGTTGTAAGTGGATATTTAAAACCAAAAGGGATGCGAATGGTAATGTGGAAAGGTATAAGGCTCGACTTGTAGCTAAAGGCTTTACTCAAAAGGAAGGCATTGACTTCAAAGAGACTTTTTCTCCAGTATCATCAAAAGACTCTTTTCGGACAATTATGGCACTTGTTGCTCATTTTGATCTTGAGTTACATCAGATGGATGTTAAAACAGCGTTCTTAAATGGAGACATTGATGAGACGATTTATATGGTACAACCAGAAAACTTTGTTTCGGGAGATCCAAAGAATATGGTTTGCAAGTTAACTAAATCCATCTATGGACTCAAGCAAGCTTCTCGTCAATGGTACCACAAGTTTCATCAAGTCATTATCTCATTTGGTTTTGAGATAAATGCAGTAGATGATTGTGTGTATCACAAGTTCAGTGGGAGTAAATTCATATTCCTGGTTTTGTATGTCGATGACATATTACTTGCAACTAATGATATAAGCATCTTGCACGAAACTAAGAAATTTCTTTCAAAGAATTTTGAGATGAAAGATCTTGGAGACGCCTCTTTTGTATTGGGAATCCAAATATACCGTGATCGTTCTCGAGGTATTCTTGGATTATCACAAAAGAGTTATATCGATAAAGTACTTAAAAGATTTGGCATGCAAGACAGTAGACCAGGTGACACCCCTGTCGCTAAAGGAGACAAATTCAGTTTAACTCAATGCCCTAAAGGAAACCTTGAAATTCAAGAAATGCAGAAGATTACCTATGCATCAGCAGTTGGGAGTCTAATGTATGCTCAAGTGTGTACACGTCCGGATATTGCGTACATTGTTGGCATGTTAGGCAGATATCTCAGCAACCCTGGTATGGAACATTGGAAAGCAGCCAAGCGGGTAATGAGATACTTGAAGAGAACAAAAGATTTTATGCTCACATATAAGAAATCGGATTACTTGGAGATTATTGGGTATTCAGACTCCGATTTTGCGGGATGCCAAGATAGTAGAAAATCTACATCAGGCTATATATATCTCTTAGCTGGAGGTGCTATATCGTGGAAGAGTGTCAAACAAACACTTGTAGCTTCTTCCACTATGGCAGCAGAATTTGTAGCATGTTATGAGGCATCTAATCAAGGAATATGGCTTCGAAATTTTGTCACTAGGGTGCGCATTTTAGAAAATGTAGTAAGACCACTAAAGTTATATTGTGACAATAAATCAGCAGTACTATATTCAAACAACAATAGGAGCTCATCTAAGTCAAAACATATTGACATAAAGTTCCTTGTTGTGAAAGAACGGGTACAGAGTGGAGAAATATATATAGAGCACATTGGAACAAACTCTATGATTGCGGATCCGCTTACTAAAGGATTACCACCCAAAGTCTTTCATGAGCATACCGCTCATATGGGTGTTATATTACATGAAGATGAGATGTTTTAGTGGGAGTTTAAGTTTTTTTTTATTGCTCTATGTTTTTAATTTAGAAACATTATGTATTTGGATATTTTATGTAGAAGTAAAGCATTTAGTTCTTTTACACTCTGCTAGTTCGGTTTTGTTTAATCTCACTAAGGTTTAAAGTTGGACCAGTTGGAAATAGGCATGTTCAGACCATATTACATGTAATTTCCATGCTACGCATCCATGATTGATCTATGTCATTTGATTATATTGGTATATGTGATTATTGATGGATTTAGTTGCGCTAAATGTGACAAAAGTCCCATTAGTCCTGTATCATTATAGTTGATGGACAAGATTGTTTGAAATACCTCTATATATGATAACATTTTGGAGCGCTCATAAGGTTATACACATTCATAAAGTAACATATGTGGCCCAAGTGGGAGATTGTTAGAAAATTTTAATAATTATGGGCTCACATATGTAAATATTAAATGTGTACTGTTATCGTAAAAGTTTTATCCAATTGATTATGGTCTAATAAAGCTAATAATTGGATTAGGGGAATAAAAGTGTCATGGAATTAAAGTGTAGATACTAATATATTATTTCTAGTTTATTGAGGGGTCAAACTGGATATAATAGAAGTTATTAATTATTAACTTCTAATAACTTCTTATTTCTTAACTGAACGCACGTTCAGAGAATTATAAGAAGGGGGTTATGGTCCCCAGATGATACACGCTCTGCTCTTTTCTCTCATCCCCATCTGAAGAGAAAAAACTAAACACAGAAGGTATAGATCTGGAAGACTCATTACTCACTCCAACAAATCATTCAAAGCAATCATGGCTTCTGGTACGCTTCCGCTTATCTTCTCTTTTATTCTTAATATTTTCAGTATAGATTATTCAGTATATTTATGGGTTTTGATTAAACACCAAATCCCTACACAACCTTCTTTCAGTGGTTGTATTGAATTTGAAAACGTGATTGTGGAGGTCTGGATAGCAATTTTGGTTAAAGGAAGAAGGAAGAAGAATTAAAACACGTCTTGATAAGAAAAACTTAAGTGCCATGGAATTGTATGTTCGATATGGTTTCAATGTAAGGCGATAAACTAACACGAGAATCTTATTTTACACGTGGCACTAATCGGTTATTAAAACTAATTTAGATTTCTGCATACATATACTCTTTTTATATACTTGTTCAACTGATCAAAGCAATTAATTAGAATGATATCATTCTCTTAAGTCTCAAATGCTTAGATTCTCTTTTTTTCTTTTCTTTTCTATTATGGTGCTGCCATTAAAGAGTATTAAAAAGCTTCATTTCTACTTCGATCATCCTCATTTCTTCTGTGATAGTGTCATCTACATGTTCTGATACTAATCACTAGAGAAAATTCTTAATTTGAAGTTTTTTTTTTTCTGTAATTTTTGCTCTTCGAGCCTCTTAATCAAAACCTATTAGTTTCCAAAGAACTTACCAAAACCGAATCGAATAAGGTGAAACACTCATGACTTGAATTGAAATCGAAAATCAGCTTAAATAAGTAGATTAAGCTAAAAGAATAATAAATACATTAAAGAAACTATTATTCAGATTGTTAGATGTAACAAAAAGACAAAAAATTGTATCTATTTGTACCTTCCTTTTATTCTTCTTCCAGTTTCTTTCGTATCTGTATATTTATCTAAACCTTATAATTTCTTTAGGTTGCTGTAAATGTTTATCTTCATTGGGAATGGAAGAGTAGGCAATTTTTGGTTTTTGCTGAATTGATTGAAACAAGCTCAAAAAATTTGCAAAATGTGCCCCTTGTAGTTTCGAGTACTACAGATAAACCTACAGAATGGGAATTTCATTCAGCTTACTATTATCAGGTTAGAAAGCTTTTCGCTTGTGATTTTTTAAATATATAATAAATTTTCTCAGTTTATGCTAATAATAGAAAAAGTTAACACCTAATCTTAAATTCACATAGTATTTATTCTAATTTTGTAAAGATTGTTTAAAGTTTTAACATATTTTTTGTCAAATATTAAATTTATATATTATGATATTATGTACTAGGTTTTTGTATTACTCTAATTCTCCCTAGGTAAAAATTTACAGTGAGTTATCATTTTTAGAGAATTATATTCGGAAATAATTGAATTTTTGACCCATTTTGGATTATGAGAGAGTATAAAAAGGTAAATTTACATCAAATATTTCCGCATACAGATTACGAGTGTACGAGCTGGTAGAGTGTAAGGTTCAAGGTGATGGTAATTGTCAGGTTGGTTTTTTATTGCGAGTTATTGAATTATAATACTTTGATAGGTTAGGGACCTATAGTGCAATTTTTGCTAATGTCTTGTTTTCTAGTTTCGTGCTTTGTCAGATCAGTTTGACCGTATTCCCAAGCATCACAAATTTGTTCGACAACAAGTCGTAAATCAGGTGAGTTTTTGCGATTTTTTGCATTATATAGGGACCTACAGTGCAATTTTTGCATACTATAGGGACCTATATTGCAATTAACTAAGACTTGAAGTATTAACTAACATTTTGGGATATTTTGTATTATCAGCTAAAATCTTGCCCAGATAACTTAGGTTAATTTTTTGATTTTTAGGTTCAAGAAATATAGGTAGAAGATGAAAAAATAAATATCTTCTATGAACATTACAGTAATTCTATATATCTTAACTTTTTTGCTCTTCTTTGGTATTTGATCAAAAATTACTTTTAAATGAATATAACCGTAGTAAGTTTCGCTATTTACTGTATTTGCTTATATTCTTTTACTAGGTCCCACTAAAGAAGGAAAATGGTCTAACAGTGACGATCGTACTTTTTCAGAGTCGAGAAAATATCACCGGCAAGGTATGTTGCACGATAAATTACGAGAATACCCTTGTTTGTCTTATATGCCCTCGGATACTTATAAATTTACTTTCTTGTGGTATTTTTAGATATCAATTTACCAGTTTTAGGAAAGAAGGAAAGAAGGTTGAACATATAATTGTTTGAGTTGAACTTCTTGGCCAACTAGGTATGTGTTACTTTGGTTAATTGCACAGTTAGTCCTTTTGGTTTCTGAAACAGGAGTTTATATAATTGCACCATTTTTGTCCCATAATTAGTCTTTGTAGTTAAGAACCAAGCTAGTAAAAGGGGGATAGTACAGGGACCAATTTGGGGAAATTAAAAAGTCTAAGGACTATTTAGGTTACGAAAATACTTATAAGTCTATATTATTTTACTATAAGGAAACGATATTCGAAACCAAATTGGTAAAAACACAAAGTTCGAGGGACCAGTTTGGGAAATTCTAAAAGTTTGAGGACTATTTGGGTAAAAAAAATACCGGGGTGAAAATGGATGGAATTTAACGAAGATAAAAAAAACAAAGTTTGAGGATTGCTTGGGAAACTTTAGAAGTTTGAGGACCATTCGTATAACTAGCCTATAATTCAGGGACCATTTTGGGAATAAATTTCCTTTTTTTTTGTTGGTTGAATATTTTTGTGTATTTTTCTAATAATACTATGTTAATGTGGGCATGTTTGTAGGGTATAATGTCTCCACAATAATCTTCTTTATTATTCCTTTTGGTGGGAATATCAATGTATTGGGTACATGTAGTGCAGTTTTTTGCATAATCTAGGGACCTACAGTGTGTTTTTCGCATAATATTGGGACCTATAGTCCATTTTTTGCATAATGTTGGGACCTTAGTGCATTATTTTCATAAAAACATGGATATATAGTGCTTTTTTTGCATAACATAGAGACCTACAGGGCAATATTTTCATAATATATTAGTGCAGATTTCGCATAATATATGGACCTATAGTGCAATCAATTCAGAAGAGCATCTTATTTGCATTTTATAGGGACATAAAGTGCATTTTTTGCAAAATATAGAGACCTACATTGCAATTAATGTCTTATTTTGCATAATATATGGTTATCCAGAGCATTTTCTCTAGATATCAGGGGACCTATAGTTTAATTCATTCAAAATAGCATCTTATTTTGCCTTTAATAGGGACCTGCAGTGCAATTAATATCTTGTTTTGCATAATATAGAATCATTCAGTGTATTTATTGCAAAATAAGGAACCTATACTAGAATTAATTTTCAATTTATCTTACAGGGGTGATTCATTAAAAAGCCATGAAAGTCTAGGAATAGCTGGTGTTAGTATTCATAACCTACTCTTTGATAGTTGTATTATGCCCCCCACAGGGACCTATAGTGTAATTATTTGGATATTTACTTTTTTGTTTTCTTATTCTTTTGTAGGCCTACTCTGATACTTCCTGGTGCAAGCGTAAGTATCAATAGGCGACTTCTTTTAGAAGTGAGCTGGGAAATAGGAGCATAATAGCCGACTCTATTTTAGAAATGAGCTGGAAAAGGGTGTCTCAATTGCTTACTCTAGTTTGGAAGTAGCTAAGAAAGGGGTCTCAATTGCCTACTCTAGTTCGGAAGGAGTGGAGAAGGAGTGGAGCCGGGAAAGGGGATCTCAATAGCCGACTATCCTACCAACGTGTAGTCATAATATTGGCAACACGAGTATAGGCCACTATGGTATAAAGTGAAGGCAAAGATAAGACAACACTTTACAAGAGTTGTCTAAAGGACAAAACAAAGTCGTCAAAAGTTTGATTTCCTGTTGTTTGCATGATCGCCATAGCCCGAAGTAAACCTACGATACATTGCATCAATGTCTATATCCTGAGTGTTTAGCACCTCCGTGATTGTCTCATTATTAAACACTATGCTCATACAAATATCACTCAGTTTCTTTCTAAACACTTTATAAAGACTCTTTTCCCGATATATCTGCTGGGCCTTCTACATTGCTTAAAAACTTAAACATATCTTCAATCAAATCCGAATTTTATCTTTTCTTTTGTTAGTTTCGCTTTCTGAATTTTTGTTCTCCTTATTATCCACCTTGTTTGAATTGTTAGCCACGTTTGAAGGTGGCTATAAATATAATCCACTTATAATAAATTTAAATATTTTCACCGTGTGTGATGTTTTGAAGTAATTTTTAACCGACCCGAAAACTCGGTTATGATTTTAGTGTAACAGGTCGATTATCCTATCGAAGGTACTCGTTGCAATGACATAAAATAAATTACTTTCACAACTTAACGTAACTATGACCCCGTCAAATTCTAGAAAAATATAAATATGAAGCATAAAAATGTTATGGGACAATGCTAAATTCATAGGAAAAATATAAAGAACAAAAAAAGAAAATTGCTATTAGAATCACAAGTTAAGAAAAATGTACATATCAACTACTAATTTTATGTCAAAAATTCATACCCTATGCTTTGCTATTATTTTGTTTTGGTTCTGCAACCACAACTGCTGTTCATGCAACAAATTTTGCTGACTCATGGATAATCCAATACCCGGCCCTGTTGCAAATGGATCATTCTCATTCTGCATTACATTGTTAGGATTTTGGGTAGAAAATGTTGGTGTTGCTTGAAATGTAGGTGGAGATGATGTCATTGAACTGGTAGCCATTGTTGTAACTGCTGTTAAATCCATATCATCTTGTAAGAATGGATTGTAATGGTTGTTTTCGGGTTGAGGTGAAGTTTGATTATATAAACTTTCTAACGAAGATAAGTCAAAATTGTTGTTCGTATTGGTTATTGATTGCGAAGACTTTGGTGTTGTTGATTCTACTAATGCAAGCTCCCACCCTGTTTTCGTAAACTCTTGTTCTTGATCTTGGAAATAATCGAAATTGTTGCTCTGAGGATAGGCACTGTAGCTGCATAAGTAGTGTTGTTGATTTTGTTGTGGAATATTAGACTCAGGAAAGGCGGTATAGTTGTTTGATTGTTGTGTTGATGGTGATGGATATTCTGGGTACGCGTTAAAGCTGTTTGATCGAAAGGTGTTTGGTGAATTTGTTGACTCGGTTAAGGCATTGAAGTTGTTTGATGGATTTGAAGTCTCAGTAAAGGCAAAGCTAGTGGTGCCTGAGGGGTTTCTAGATTGTGTCGATGAGGATGGAGAATCTGTGAAGCCATTGAAACTATTGGAGCGTAAAGAGTCCGGGAAAGCATTGAAGCTATTTGAACGTAACGAGCTTACTTGTTGTACAAATGGAGATTGAGCCTCCGGGAAGCCATTGAAGCTGTTTACACGTAAGGTACTTGGTGATTGATGTGTAGCTTCAGGAAAGGCAAAGCTAGTGGTGCGTAAAGGATTTCTCGGTGTTTGAGCCTCGGTAAAGCCATTGAAACTATCCGTGCGTAAATAGTTATTCGATTGTGATGGTGGTATTGGACCCTGACCCTGATTCTGACCCTGACCCTGACCCTGAGGGTAGGCATTGAAGCTATTGGTATGTAATGAGCTTCCCGGTTGTACAAATGGAGATTGAGCCTCGGCAAAGCCATTGAAACTATCCGTGCGTAAATAGTTATTCGACTCTGATGGTGGGATTGGACCCTGACCCTGATTCTGACCCTGACCCTGACCCTGAGGGTAGGCATTGAAGCTATTGGAACGTAATGAACTTCCCTGTTGTACAGATGGAGTTGGAGCTTCCTCGAAGCCATTGAAGCTATTTTGTGGTGGGGTCGAGGTTAAGTTATCCGAGAAGAAACTGAAACTATTAGCTTCTGTAAGTGATGGTTTGCTTGATTTAATAGAATCATTAAAGATATTATCCTCAGGAAAGGCATTGAATGTAGGTGGTACATTAGGTGAGGGCTCTGTCATAGTCTCGGCTAACACAATATCCCAACATTTTTGATCTTGTTGCTTCTGAGATTGCTTATCTTCTTCATCGTCAGGCCAATCACCAACAGATAAAAGATCAAACATTGAATTTGAAGTAGGTAGTGATCTTGTTGAACCCGAATCACTCATTTTAAACGTACTATCTCTTTGTGATTGTTTGTCATATTGATCACAATACGCTTCCAAATCAATCGAGATAGCTGGTGGACATGCACCTGTTTCCGTGGCACTTATCAAATCTTCTAACGATGTGCCTTGCGAACTAAACTCAGAAGTCATTTCAGAATATGTATCGGTTGTTACCGAGAATTCTGATTGATTTCCATAGCTATTCCGCCTTCTGGATTTTTGTGCAGTAATTCGTAAAGGTGATCGGTTAGGTGACCTTGTAATTGAAGGAAACGAAGATTGATCTTTCAAGAATTCTTGCAAGGTTTCTATTAACTCTTCTGATATAGTTTGCACACTCGGATATTCCGATGTTCTCCCAACACCTACGTCTTTACATAACGAATAAAACCCACTAAGCTCTTCGAATTGTTTAGACGCCTTAACACACGTTTGAAACGCGGTAATACAATTCTGATATTGTAAATGAAAAAAACTATCTAAAAGAAGAGCAAGTCCATCCGAAATATCTTTATATAAATCAAAACTTTCTTGAACAATAGCATATAGACATGTTTGTACCAAACGATTAGTTTTAGCGGGACCCGTAGGTCTTGTTGCAATCGCACGTTCGAGTAATCGTTGCCAATACGAAATCCTATCGAGCAACATTGCCGGTTTAAGATCGTGTACCGGTTCGTTAGGTCTACGACTTCTATTACTCACACCCTCCGTATCTCTATGTGTATATCTCCGTTGAAGCTTCCCCGTAAGAAAACAATCCAAACGTTCGTCAAGATAAAGAGCAAACGTTCTCACAAACGCGGTGTAATCCCATGGGCTTGAATTCGATTCATCGCGAAAGCTTGAAAGATTGAGGATCTTCGCTCCTCGTTTCATTGCGTGTAGGACTTCTCTAGGGAAATAAGGATCACCATCTTGAAAATTTCGAAGAACAAGCATTAAAGACTTTAGGACAACTATCCAATTTCGTGTGCGTCCAATGCGTTTTCCTATGGCGCGTGCACAAGCTGCGGCATAAATTTTGCTTGAGGAGACAAGTTGTACAACTTCATGAACATAACGTTCATCCATAGGGACATCATCGTGAGTTGTAGCTTTGAGAACTGCAACCTCTAGATTTGATGTATTATTGCTACCAACTTTTGCTAGGCTAATGCTTGTTTGATCTTTAACTGCACCAATTGCCTTTTTTAGCTTGCTTGACATTGTTTTTTACGGTTATCTTTATAACTCGTTTATGAAATCAAATTTCTTCAGACTGATTTGGTTTTGGTATGATTTTTCATTGCATTATTAAATACAAGAATTTTTTTCTTTCAAAATTTGGAACAGAGATTATAGCAGCTTTTTTTGAGGTAAGTGATAATCTGCAGAGGTATTAAAAGAACTTCTTTTTTCTCTGGGATTGAATTTTCTTGAAGATTGATGTGAAATCTGTGGAAGAGGGAGACAGAGAGATAGAGAGAAAAAGAGAGAAATTGTTTAGAGGCTAAGTTTTGGAAATGAGACTTCTGGATTCTTTGGTCATGCAAGGGGAAATGAGAGGGAATCCTTGAGTTTCTCATAGACGTGAAAAGGACTTACTTCCTTTTATGTTGGCGTGGTCAACAAAATTGTTATCCAATAATGGTATAATGATCTCACTCATGATTTAAATAACATTTAATTATGTCAAAAAAATCAACATTTAAATCTAAATAAAATTTATGTCAAAAAAAAAATCTAAATAAAATTTAATCATTTATTTTATACATTTACTTGATGAAAGGTACCAATCGTATCACTTTAAAAAGCGTGAAATTGTGTAATTCTTTCAAGTCAAAAAAAAAAGAAAAAAAAAGACATAGTTTTTTATTTTTTGATAATAGACATGTTTCGATTATCTCTATATAATGTTATTATTAGAATTCGAAATTAGACCGCAATTTGACTTCAACATTTTTTAATTAAGTAACTTTTTTAACATAGTTTGACTTTAACATTTCTTTTATTAAGTAATTTTTTAAAACAATATAACTTTAATATTCATTGTATTAAAAATTATAAAGTTTATTATTCAAATGAATTTAGAGACCTTTCCGATAAACATGAGCACTTATACACATTTCTGTTCTTTTATTAAAGTCACAAATTAGATTTGACACTAACTGTCAAACTTATACAAATTCTCACTACCCATTATACCTCTTTTATTTCTTAACACTATACATAGTTATTTTACACAATAATTTTAGAACTCTAAAAAAAGTTATCTCTCATTTATACTCTCTCCTCTCTAAACCTAATAGTCATGCAGCTTTTTTTCCTCTTCAAAGCTCCACGGTCATGGCATGGAGCAGATATGCTTTTTAGAGATCTTCTGGTTCGAGCTTGTCATGGAAGTGAAGACGGACTTCATGAGCTGAGTTGTGAAGAGGGTGGTAGATCAACTCCTTCTCTGGCCATGGAACCTGATTGGTACCCATCGATGAAGCTCGATGAGGGCCGGGTCACATGGAGATCTCCTTCTTCTTCTCCGGCGTGAAGATCCAATCCAACAGTGCCCCTTCGAGTTTGAAGTCCTTCGTGCTCTCTAGCAAATCTCCGGCGTGGAAGATCTCCAGTGAAGCTTTCGTGAGAAGATGCCATGAAAGAGTTGTTAGTGAAATTCCTTCGCTCGTGAAGCCATGGAGTAAACTGCTCAGCTTCACCATTTGCGAAGCCATGGAAATGAGGCTTTGTCGGAGTTCGAGCTCAGTGCTCAGCAGTAGAGATCCATCGTTCGCGAGAAAGAAGTTGTGTCGGTTGCAGCTTCACTGCCATGGCGTGAAGAAGATATTTGCAGAAGACGAGTGCTTCGTCGAAGACACGAGTAGTGGCCATGGCGGAAGATGATCTCCTCTTCATCCATTCTCATATGGAGCTGTTCGAGTTCAGTTTTTTTGTTTTTGCACCATCTAAATTCATGTACTGCTCAGCTTTTAACTTTTTTTCACCAGCAGCTAATTGTTATCATTTATTTTGCCTAAAAAAGGAAGCAAGAATCAAGTAGTTGATCATCTATCTCGCCTCGAAGGATCTACAGTCAACACAGGACCAGAATTGGTCAAAGAGGTATTACCTGATGAATAACTCTTTGTTATCAAAAACGCGTGTGTTTCTTGGTATGCAGATATTGTTAATCTCCTAGTGAGTGGTATATTTCTTGCAGATTACAATCCACATAAACGAAATAGGTTAAGCCTTTGATCCAAACAATTCTTCTAGGACGATTTTTACCTTTTCAAAGTTTGCAGTGACCAAGTAATTAGAAGATTTGTTCATGAGAACGAGACTAAAAAGATCATTGCAAACTGTCATGGCTCTCCTTATGGTGGCCACTTCAAGGGCGATAGAACCGCATCAAAAATTCTTCAATCTGGGTTCTATTGACCCTCCATTCATAAATATTGTCATTGGTACGTCCAGACCTGTCAAAGATGCCAATTCACTGGCAATATATCAAAAAGAGACGAGAGGCCACTCAACAACATGTTAGAAGTAGAAATCTTTGATGTTTGGGGAATAGATTTCATGGGACCATCTGTTCCTTCCCATGGGAATCTTTATATTTTGCTCGCAGTATATTATGTGTCAAAGTGGGTAAAAACAGTGGGTGCACCAAAGAACGATGCCAAGACAGTTGTCACGTTCCTCAAAACAAATATATTCTCAAGACATGGTACGCCACTAGTTCTTATTAGTGATAAAGGTACCCACTTCATCAACGTTCAGTTGAGAGTTGTTCTTTGTAAGTTGGGGGTGAGACACCGTACTTCCAAAGGTTATCATCCCCAAACTAACGGTCAAGTCGAGGTCTCTAATCGAGAGATCAAATACATCCTAGAGAATACCGTGAACAAAACGAGGAAATACTGGTCACTTAAACTTGATGATGCTCTTTGGGCGTATAGAACAACATTCAAAACACCAGAAGGAGCATCTCCATACCGCATGGTCTACGACAAGGCCTGTCATCTTTCTATCGAGCTCGAATCATGTGCTTATTGGGATATCAAATATCTGAACCTGAATGTACAGCTAGTAGGTAAGCAAAGGATGATTCAACTGAACGAGATAGATGGGTTTCGTTTTCATTCCTATGATAATTCACGTCTCTACAAGAAGGAAACAAAAAGATTGCATGATAAACGGATTCATGTGAAAAAGTTCGAGATAGGACAAAGAGTGCTCCTATACAATTCAAGATTCTCGAACTATCTAGGTAAACTTAAATCCCATTGGGGAGGACCATACATTGTCACGAAAGTCACACCTCATGGCGCGATTGAAATTGAACATCTAATAGAACAAAGGACCTTCATGGTGAATGGTCAAAGTTTGAAGATATACCATGTTTTGTAGTGTATAATCTTAATTTGATACAAGATAATAGGAGAGAAAGTAATGTCTCCCTTTTTGTTCTAAATATAAGCCCTTATGAGACATCATTTTAGGTATAAAATGGACTTATTAGATAGACTTTTATACTTATTTCGTCATATAACACTTTCTCCCCTTGGAATTAGACTATTTGTATTTTTAGAGCTTTTGTGCGCTAATTTGTTTGTTTTTAGTGAAAAGTTCTTAGGTCCATGGATGCTATGGAGCACCAAGATAAACAGGAGAATTTAGAATTAAAGTCTTAGATCGAGCGGAGGAGTCAAAGGCAAGAAAAGATATCCCGAAGAGTTGACTAGAAAAGCGGTAAATCTGGAAGGCTGTTACTAATTGCTGTTTTCGAGCCACTTAACTACTGATTCAGCCTTTGGGTCGTGAAATAAGGAAAATTCATCTTTTAGTTAGGAAGATTTTGCAACTAAAATGAGTCGATTTGGAGTTAATATGCAAAAGTTACGACTGTTTTACTAACAGCTATACAACGGTTATGGGAATTACCAATTGGACTTGGGCTTTTAATTACTTAATTAAGCCCAAGATTAGACCTAATCCATTTTCACCATCTATATAAGCCCTTTTAGACCTCATTATTCATCACCTCTCATATTTTCTTCAATTTATAACATCTTTAGAGAAAGAGAGAGAGTCAGAACCACCTCTCACATTTTCTTCAATTTACAACATCCTTAGAGAGAGACAGTCAAAACCACCTCTCATTTATTCTTCAAATTAAATCATCCTTAGAGAGCATCAAGAGGCAGGAATAAGAGTAGGAGCTGGAGTAACCATCTTTCTCCAACAACAGTTTTTTCATCCTCTAAATTAGGTTTTTCTTTATTTTATTTTTGTTTTAGTAATTATGTATACTATTAATTTCCTTATTGTTTTTATTTCAATTATGAGCTAAACTAAAATTACCTGAGACTATATTGTGTTCATGAACCCTAATTTATATAATTAGTATATTTGAATTTGGGATTAGTTTCTAGTTTAATTTAAATTGGGTATTTTATTTTAATTTCACTATCAATGAATTAGATAATCGGAGATAGGTCGTAGTAATTAGGCTATTCACTAGTGGTGGTGATCACCTTGACGGGGGGGGGGGGGGTTAATTACTTAACTAGATAATAAACGCGTGGTGTTCGTCAATGATCCCGACGGGCTTGACCAACCGTGTAGCCAATTGGGTAAAGCTCTTAAACATCTGAACGTAGCTTATAATTGCCCTGACGGGGTTTGTAATACTGTAGGATAGTTCCTAAGTCTACCCTGACGGGGGTTAGGAAATAGTAGAGTCCCGACTAATATAGAAATACCCGTTCTACCCTTAACGAAAGCATTAATTACATGTATTTAGGTGATTCCCTAGCGAGACTCAAGTATAGCTCATATTTGCGTCTTAATCTTTTAGTATTTAAATTAGTTTGTCGCGTCTAGTCTTTTCATAACCGAAAAACAAATAAATATTTTATTTATTTCTTTTTACAACTAATTCTACTTATCATTTAAACACATTTATCTTACCTCGCAATCCATGTGAAACGATAATCCCGATTTTACTTATCTATTACTTGGAACGACCCATACACTTGCGGTCTGTGGATCCTTTATTTATTGCTTAAATTTATAACACCCCAGGACCCACCAGAAAGGTAGTGTGTTATTGTGCTGAAATCGAGTTTGGGGTGAACAAGAAAAAGTTTTGCAGGATTTCTAGACATGGCACGGAACAGAGAGTATGCGCGGTACACTATGCAACCTATGTGGTACACAGCATCATCACAAAAACTGTTACCACGGTATGAGAAATCAGGTTTAAGGTCGCGAGAAAGGAATGCATCATGTTGTACACCGCACTATTCCCACGGTACACCGAACCCAAAACCGTTTTGTCGTTTGCGCAAAACCGTGACACTGGTCGAATAGGTAGGCGTCATCTGTGGTACAACGCTGATGTCTCCTCATTTGTGATAGATTTATGTTAAGATGAGACATCATTTTTAGTGTTTTAGGAGTCAATAATGTCGATTTTCTTGAGTTTTAGAGCACTTTCCTATTTTGTGTCTTGATTTGTAGAAATAATGTTTTTAGAGCATATTGGGTTTAATTGTTTATTTAGTGTGTAGCTTTAAAGATAATTATGGAGATTAATTAGAGTCCAAGTCAAAGACAACAACTTATGGAAGGAGATATGCATGGTAATTGGAGATAAGGAAAGAATTGCTAAAAAGATGGAAAAGGAAAGGCTGCCTAAATCTGGGATTCTGCAAAGATAGGCGTTTTTACCTAATAAAGAGGCCGAATTTGGTGAATTACTCCTACAGGGTCTAGATAATTCTGTTGCGATTCTTTTGGTATCTTGTGGAGAAAAATCGGACCAATAATAAAGAAGTTATGACCAAAACAACGCAGCAGTGTTTATCTTTATTTCCATACGAATTTGAGTTGGGCTAGAAGTCCATTACCTTAACTCTTCCTCAAGAAAACGAATTAGGTCTTCTAAACACCTATAAATACACCCTTATATCACTTGTAAATCATCCTTGCCTCATAATAATTAGTTTTTAAGGTTTTATTCTTCCAGTTTATTGTAGAGAGCAAGATGATGTCTTTTATTATTTCTTTTAGTTTATTTCCATCAGGTATGAACTAAACTTCCCCTAGCTTGGGTTTTGCATATGTATAATCTATGAATTCTAATTCTTCTATCTAAGTTTCTTTGGGAATTACATGTTTTAATCTAATATTAGCTTCTTACTTTATATTTGCTTATGTGTTTTGATTTATTGTCTTTCCTAGAACTGATCACTTTAGGATTGTTCTAAGAGTAGTTAGATGGTCACCTTGACAGGGTGTTTAACTATTGAACCACCACATAATGTCTAGTGTCGATAGCAGTTCTGACAAAACATACTTCTAACTAGATAGTCATTAAGGTTTGTTTTAACCACCGTATCACCAAGACTTGCAGTATTTGCTTAGGGCCTTAGTGGCGTTTGATAACCCTATTTTAAATCACTTCTTGGTTGTGACGTAGCCCCCTTAGTCGCTCTCAAGGTCTAAGGTAGTGGAATTTAGAATCCTGACTAAGTATTACCAAGAGCTAATATTCTCCCTTATGAACTAGATTTATAGATAGAATTAGAAGGATTAGTGCATACTAGCAAAACCTAAGCTATACTTCTCATCTCATATTCTTAATATTTTACTTTATTGTCTTTATTTTCTTAGCCTTAACTTAGTTTTAATTCATAAACTCGAAAACCAAATATTTAATTTTCTGTTTTCTAATTAATTACTGTTACTCGTATCTGTTCCTACGCGATTAACACACTTAAGTCCCTGAGAACGAACTCTACTTATCATTAAAACTTGCATACGTCCTGTAATACTTGCAGTACTGTGCCTGTCTAGGGTGAGAGTGCATAGCTTTCCATACTTAATTTGATCTTATTTTTATCACACCCTAGGCGACACCAAACGCACCCTCACTGCGGTGCACCGCACTAGGTTGGTTCAAAGGCAAAAAAATCCCTTTTGGATTCAGAACCCACAAGACCTTAACCTAGCCTCTTCCAACTTCACCAAGAAAGAAATTTTAGTGCCAAACTTTATAAAAACACCTTAAAGCTTGATCAAACCTTCAAACAACTCACAAAAACACCATAAAAAAAATCTTTCCTCCATCCTCCATAAACACATAATCTTCATCGTATTCATTTCTATTACATCACAAAACACCAAATATCATCAAGCTTTCAAGATTTCTTCCACCTTCTATTGTTCAAAATCCACCATCCAAAGGACAACCTCAAGCCACACCAATCATCCAAATTGTAATTCATACTTGGTGCATCTTGAGTTGTGGGTTAACAAAGATGACGAACATAATAGATGTTATGGATAATAAGAAGAAGGTTATATCTTAGGGAAGAAAAATAATTTGCATGGAGTTACAAAAGATAAATCCATCAACGTTGATGAGCCAATTACAAAGAGAACGAAGCTCGAGGTAACTACAAAAGAACCACTACATGATTATAACATGAGAAAGAGGGTGCCAACCAAACCAAAGGAATGGAAACCAACAACCAAGGATCAAGGTTCACCTTCAAATCTAACGGGAAACTCATAGGAGGTTATAT
Source organism: Nemophila menziesii (assembly GCA_029959085.1). Taxonomy (NCBI): domain Eukaryota; kingdom Viridiplantae; phylum Streptophyta; class Magnoliopsida; order Boraginales; family Hydrophyllaceae; genus Nemophila; species Nemophila menziesii. The sequence continues at coordinate 677,914 of JARWIR010000125.1, forward strand.
ATACACCTCCAGAATGGGCAGTGATGTTAATGAGAAGAATCACAAAGTTAGAAGACAAAAATAGTTGCTGCTTCATGGAACTCTTGAGGATGAACTACAATATTGATAGGATCATGGCTATGTTGGAAAAACAAGATGATTCTCCTTCAGATTATGTGGGAAAACATGGTTTTTGGATAGGTACCACCTTCTAATCCTTCTCCTTAATCGCTTACGTGTTTTAGTTTAATTTAGATTAAATTTTATTTTCTTTAGTGAGTTTTTTTACGAGTCGTGGGGACACGCCTCAGTTTTGAGTTATGGGTGGGGATCCACTGTCCTCAAAATATTTTTAGCATGAAGTTTAAAAATTTTAGGGTTAGAATTGGCATAGAATATGGTGAATGTTCCTATACGGAGCATGTTTTTAATTAAGTCAATGATAGTAGGTAGTATGTTTTTGAATAGTGTCACAAACATGTTAGTATGCATGCATGAAAACAGGAAGTAAAAGATAGGGAAGATAAGCAATGCATATGAAGTGTCAAGTTGAATCTTAGGGAGATTTAATCAAGGTGTAGAACACGAGGTTTGAAATTAGTTGATAACCCGCTTAATCTATGAACTAAAAGTGAAAAATTAACAAAATCTAGTAGTTCAGAAAATGAATAAGGCAGTTCTTTCATATAAGCCACTTGAAGCCTTTTAGCTTTCTCACCTGTTTTATTTGAATATATTATTATCTGTCTTAGCCCCTCTAAGCCTTTATAAAGTCTTTTATTAGCCACATTACAAGCCATACCCCTTATTTTATAGGACTTATCCATATGACCCGCACTCGAATCACAACCCCGAGACAAGTTGTTTTAGAGATTGAGTTTGGGGTGGTGGGTTTCATCATTGGGAACATATGTATTGGGAATTTGATTGTAATTGTGTTATTATTGATGATGATGAGTTTATTTGTAACCCTTTTCCGGGGTAAAAGAAAAATATATTTGTTGAAAATAAAAGAAATATGAGAACAAGTGGTATGACATCTCATCTCAAAAAGGGAGTCATAACCAACTTGAGAAAAACATATATGAAAAAGATCGAATATGAATTGGAAAGTGGAAATTGTTTTGTAATGATCATAGCGAAAGGTTTTATTGGGTTATTTGGGGATGCAGGTCAAAAAGCGTCAAAATTGGGTTGAGTAAGAACATCTTCAAGTGAAACTCAAACTCTAGGGCGATTCGTTGATAGAGGTCCAAAAGCTCACTTTTCATTATCTAAATATATATCATACCGATCCTAAGCCAACATTATAACCTCAAAGACCTTAGGATTTCTAACTACTTGGTGGAGGAACAATGGAACAATTAGGTAGTATATAGTTGGACCATTGGATACTATATATGGACCTATGATCACCTTATAGTCATCGAACACGAACTAAGTGAAAAAAATCTCCTTCTGGCATTGCGAAGTTAATTTGGACTTGAATTTATGGATTGTTGATTGTGTATATAAAGTGTGTATGTGCATTATTTATTTGACATTACTACATGAGACTTTTTAGATATTTTCTCTAGGATCATTCATTGTTTTCTCTTCTTCTTCTTCTTCTTCTTCTTCTTCTTCTTCTTCTTCTTCTTCTTCTTCTTCTTCTTCTTCTTCTTCTTCTTCTTCTTCTTCTTCTATATTTATTGTTGACTACCCTACTGTTCTTATCTTTATTGTGTCGGGGTGATACAACTTTGAGTTGAGAGTCTTGATGTCTCCATACATGTGATAGAATAATCTAGTTATGAGACATCATTTTAGGGATTAGTACCTAATTTCTGGATTTTTCGTATTTATTTATACTTTAACTCTTTTGTCCAGATTTAGGTATTTTTTCTATTTTGTGAGCTTATGTGCATAATTTGTGTGTTATTTGTGTAGAACTTAGGCATTGGAAGCTATTACACCTTGAAATAATTATAAGAAGTAAATAAAACCAGAGAAAACCCTTTAGTCATAATTAAAAAGGAAAAGTTTGGATATATTTGGAAAGTAAAGAATCTGCAGTGCTGGAAATAAATCCACTAATTGTAATGTTGCAGAAAAACGGTTACGAATTTGGAGAATCCCTTTCATGAGCAGATAGACCTTTGAATTACGTTCGTTTCTATATAAAATACATTAAATTTAGATAAGTAATGAAAGAGATATGACCAAATCAATCTGCAAGGGTTTATCCAGTTCTACAATTTAGGAATACAAATTTTGGTAAGATTTGAACCCTTAACTTGGGAAACACTCCAGATTTCGACCAAGATCCTATATATATCTACTCGTACCTTTGAAGAATTGTCCTTTCTCAGTCCATAATCAATATAACACCAAGAAATCATCAGGAGCAAGTGACAAAAAGAGAAGAATGAGTTGGAAGTTGTTCATGTCATTCCAACTTTTCCCGTTTGTAATTTATTTTCTTTCTTTCTTTAGTATGAACAAAATCTATTTAGCTTTAGAATAGCATACATGTATGAACCCTATACTTGTTTTATATCTATTTTAGTTTGGGATGTCCTTTTACATTTAACTTAACTTAGTAGTGATAACTTTATTTTTATGTGATTTAATTTAATGTTTGTAGTTCTTGCGGTGTACAATGTATAAGATTACCTTAGTGGTTGGATGGTCACCCAGTAGGAGTGTTCAACTATTGAAACACCATATAAACGTCTAGTATACGGTAGTGATCCTGACAGGCTTTCCTAACTAGATAGTCACTAGGGTTCCCCCTTACCCAAGTCCCCTGTTAATTGTTAGGTTGCCTCCTAAGTGCACCCTGATGGGGGTTAGGAGGAATATAGAATCCTGGCTATTGGATATCACACAATTCTCTTATAGGTAATAATTATAGAACAAGGCTAGTGGGGATTACTTGGTATTTCTCGAGCTAAACTCTCATACTACTTCTCTCTTCTTATTTATTTTGCTGTCTTTAGTCTAATTAGATAATTATTAAAGTCTTGAAAACAAAACAAATACTTTAGAGTCTTTATGCGTATTATTCCTCAACTTCTTTTATTGCACTTTACAATTGCATTAGTCATAACTAACTTTTGTAGTCCTTGAGATCAAAATCTGTTTTACTTATTCATTACTTGAAAACGACCCGTACAATTGTTGTGATTTTATTGTAGTGGGCTGGGGTGTTAGTTCTTTTATTTTATATCGTTATTTTATCACACCCTAACCACCACCAATGAGTCATGACCCCACGACTCTTAAAAGACTCTAAAGCAGTAAATTTAGAAATATACACCTAAACATATAATATACAAACTAACGAGAAGTGAAAGATCACTTTCCTTCGATAGAATTGCTTAATACCCAAGTTAGGGGTTGACATTCTCGATCCATGTCGTTCAATTGATAATGTTTGTGGAGTTTTCAATTCAGAGCAAAAAGAGCATGTGAATTCAGAGAACTCCTTCATATTTAGTGTTGCATCTCACCGTTTTGATCATAAATTTTTCATACAAAATCAAAATGAGGTGTGGTTTACGGAATTAGAAACTAGACTTCTCTAGCTCAACAACGGTATAAATATCTACCCAAAATTCCAAACAATTCGTTTTCAATTCCTCTACGAAGTTGGTTGTAATGTGCATAATCTCAATGGTTTGTACATAACTTTCTTATTAGATATGTTATTGAGGTTTGGCCTTCACCGTTGGATAAATATCGAAATAAAAAGTGAGATAGTCTTGAGAAAAGGTAGATTCTGATAAATGAGCGATAGGTTATGATCGTTATACATTTTGCCAAAAAGCGACACCGAGTAGTCGCGCCTATGCAAAAAAAGTTGTTGTCGAGGCTCGTTTGTCAAGTTTTGGGGCGTGACTTTATAAAGGCCCCGAGAAACTAGGACACTCTTGTGCCTAGTTTTTTCTTTTTCTTCAAATAATTCCCGAAAAACCTCAAAAATCGTCGAATTTTTTTCCTTGTTTACTCTAAAGGTGTGACTGGTATATTGTAATGAGATCAGTATTGTAATGACAATACTGATTTAAACTTGATTATTGTGATTGGTATATTTTAATTAACTTTGTAATATCATTTCCTTTCGTAATTACATTACAATGAACATGGAGTTTTCATTACATGGCAACTACTTATGAATGACTTGTTACAATCGTAATCGTAATGAACAGTTTTTTTAAACAAACGAAAATAAATTTATCAAACTTAACTTATTATACATTTCTTATCATATCTTTTTTTCTTCATTAAACCATTCATATAATTTTTTTTTGTAAACTCAAAAAAATTGTTTATTGTATTTAAAATACTACATATAGACATAAATTATACAATATTACACAAAATCTTTATATATCGGCGGTATAGTTAACTATAATATATATAGAATTATAACAAAAGAATATTATTTCTCACATACCTATAAATCATAAATTAACATATATATCAAAATCTTAACATTAAATAACAATTCTAATTATATTATTAATTTTTACTTATCTATAACAATTAAGCAAGTTATATAGTCAATAACTTACAAATCTAATTCTAAATCATATCAACCATTCGACTATCATATATTCTCACTAAATGTTAAAATCGAAATGTAAAAATTTAAGACTAATATATAACTATATATACAAAAAAATTATAATTATTAAAATATTGTATAACTTATATTTAATATTAAAATTAATACTACATTATAATATTATAAGGATTATCTTATTTCTTAAATAACATATTTACAATCTCATTTATTTAAACTAGTTACTTGCAAAATTTTGAAATCAACAAGTCAATTACATCCTCTTTCATATAGCATACCAAGAACTGTATAATGATTACATACTCTATTACACTCCCAAACTTATTACATTCCTACCTAAATCCATTACCTCATACCAATCACTACCTAAGTGATGTTTCTGATGCACCAGTGCTCTCGTATTTCCTAGCAAAAATTCCAATTTCTCAAAATTCACTGTTTATGCATTGTACCCTTATGTGTTGACGTTTAATCCTCAACAAAATCAACTTTCACTTTAAATAAACTCCAATGCCTTTCTTGTTATGCGTAATATACACTATATTCACCTTGAACTACTGAAATAGTATACACTATATTAATATATAACAATTAAAATGTGGGAATTACGCCTTTTGACCTTGGGCTGTCTCCCAAAAAGTGCTTTTGGTTATTATGTCGTTAAGCTCGACAAGAAAGCATCCCAAAAAAATTTCTTGAGGCCATTGCATTACTTATTCGCTTGAACTCGCCTCCTGCTCAGAATATTTTAATGACGAATAACTCACAATTTTTTCTTGATCGGCCTTTATGGAATTGGGTAGCTTTCCCGTTTCGCCGCCTTGTTCTCACGATGAAACAAATTCCTCTAACGATGATTATTGATGGTCGTCTTTGACAATATAAACTCTTTCGTCTCTTCACTTACATGTTCATCTTTGTAAGGATGTATGTATTTCCCCTCCATGTCGCCTTGTTTTCACGGTATTTGTTGACCGATTTTTTAATACTCGTAGATCTTCAACGAGTTTTGCTCTAACTTCTATCAAAGCTCTATGTAATGGTGAGGGGCGAACTTCTTGTGGCAGATGTAAAATTTCGGTTTCTTTTGCACACTTGATGCTTCTTCTAGCTTTTCGACCACTATCTCTTCTATTTCGTTGCCAACCCATTCTTCCACTATTACCTTATCAAATATTTCTTAGACTCACCACTAGTTAAGACGTATACTTAGGCTGATAACGGACGGAGAGAAACATAGCTCGGGAAACTTAGACTCGCCATTAGTTAAGACATAGACTTAATTGTAATTCCAAAGGCAAAAAAGGATGATGTTTCTAATCGAGATTCAATTGTACACCCAAGACTCTTTTGAGTAAGTAGGGACTGCAATATAACATAAGGAGCCTCTACAGAGTGAACCTACAATGTTATTTAACGATTAAGACGGATTTACCTCACACGTTTACCTAATTGGTTTAGCTCTTACAAGTCGTTAACTCCAAAAGGTGTAATAATACTAGTTCCACTACTAAACCCCTCTCCCGGGTGTAATTTACTAACTAACATACCTATATATGCGGTCGTCATTCAAGAATTTAAAGATAATTGCAATAATAATTATAACAACAACAACAACCTATTTTACTTCAGATTTAAAATCCCAAAGTCATATAATCAAGATCCAAATCAAATAATAGGTTTCATATTTTGAGTATCTCAAGATACTAATGACTAAGTTCAAAACAGAAAAAAGGAAAATAAAAGGTAAAAGATTCATAATTAAAGACATAATGGAAAATAATGAAAATTATAATAATTATGATAACAAAGGTGTGAAAGAAGGTGGTGCACATGAACTCCTAGATTCTTTCCCTTGCTATCCACTTTTTTAGCTCTTGAATGTCATAAGTGGACTATTTTGTTGCTAGAAACCTCTTTTCATAGACTCCAGAAAACGTATGGCACAAGTTTGGCCGACTTAAATGAGTCAAAAGTGGCTCAATGGTCTTTTCCTAATTATGAACAACTTGGGGTCTCTTAAGTAAAATTGGCATAACTTTTGCGTTTCAACTCGAAACCAGACACACAGTTTACCTTTATACTAGAATCTAAGATCTATCGTGTGTGTAAATTTCATGAGAAAGTTCATGACCAATTATTTGTTAGGATTTTCGCAAGCTGACAAAAGCATTCTGCGCGGAATTTTTGTTGAGATTTTAATGGAATTCTCGGCTCCTTCCACGATTTGGATTGGGTTTCTTTGTGACTCTGGACTTCATAGCTTCATCTTGGGGTATAAACGCATCCATTTACCTAGAAGGTACTCACTTAACACATAATCATCTCAAAATTCTCCAAACATACATATATCATCCAAAACTAGCGAAAAATTAAATAACGTCAAATATTAGGATAAATCCCACAATTAAACCTCAAAAGCATACCTAAATGATGTATCTCTAGTCCCTAAATCTATCACAAAAGGAGATGCATCATTAATTCTCTTTAAACTTCAAGCTTAACTTTCCATATGACTTGGCTAAGTCGGTTTTCAATGCCATCATACCGCAAGGTCCTCATATATATCGCAACTTGTGATCAAATTCTCAAACCAATACTATATTATTAGTGGTCGAGCAACCTGACAAAAAACTACTCTAAAATTTACTAATAACATCAACGAGCATATACCATAATCTGTTAACCATGACCTTCAAGGTAAATTAATAAGGAGGATAGGTCGGAAAAGATTTTTCTAGGCTGGATTAGAGACCTTTGGAACGAGGTGTATTCGTGTACCATTGAGACTTGATGGAAGTGAACCTGACTCAGTCGCTCCACGTACCATTCAACACACCGATAAACCCACTATTTCCCAATATCTTTGGTAAAAGGCGGATGACATTCTACCAGGCTTGGTGCCTTATAGGATTTGACAGAGAATTTGCACATTTAATCTCCTCATCCAAGTACCGGGTTGCTAGTATCTGAGGGTTTTATTTCCTTATAAATGTAACTTGCGGAAGAGAAATCCTGCCCACATGAAGCGATGGAGCCGCATAAATATTCGTTAACATATTCTCGGACCACCCTTATAAACTCTCTTTATCATCCACCCAATTATCGCCTTCATCCAAGAGCCTTGAATACGTAGATTTCCTTTTCCTTGATATTATAGATAGATGATAGTATCATGTATTCCGCACCCCCCCCCCCCCCCAAAGAAATCCACCCAATTTTTAATATTTCAAACAATATTATTTCCTTTTAACTTAATATACTCTCGTAATTATTAATAAGATGATTACACAAGTGGTATAATGATGAATTATATGACCGCTATACGCTTTCTGAATACCCTTTATCCTTGCTGAGATACCCATTTCTTCCGATTTATATTATCGTAACTATCCATTTTCCATTTACATGGGTGATCCAGATTATCTGAAATACTAGAACCCATATAACCCCCTACGCCACCCCATGTTTCTCGCACTAACTCTCGAAATCCCTTGTGGAGACACCAAACAACTTCAAAGCAAAAGCGATGCGGCCTAACTTGTTGTCTAGGCACTCGACAAACCTGAACTAACATGGGGGCACGATTTGAGTGCGCAAGTGCTAAATAAATAATCCCAGCCTGGGTAAATAATGCATGCCACTCCGTTCCATGATATACACCAAGTAACCCGAGGACCCTCAAAATCCAAGTCTATCAACCCGCAACTATGCCATCATTCCTCATTTTTTTTCCATTCTCTAACTAGACCCTTGAGTACTACTTTCTTATCCTTCTCCTTTCCTATCAGACTGAAATTGCCAACGACAAGCCACGTAACATTAGAATTGTGGAAAACGTGATAAAATGCATCTAAAGTTCTTTATGTTCCTTATACTGTGGACGAGTATAGATTGTCAGAAAATTCCATAAAGTACAAACTTTTTGACTAACTTCTATATTAATGACTAGGCAACCAGTGATGTCCAAATTATCCCGAAATATGCTTAATCCAAAGCGATGTCTATATAAATCGAATTATCCTTCTATAGTACATTAATAAACATATCAGCACTGATGTCTCCCTAATTGTGATATAATAATCTAGGTTGGAGACATCATTTTAGGTGTATTCGAGTAATTAATTATATTTTTTTATTCATATTTTAGTATTTTCTTATTTCTTGTCTTGATTTGATGGTTTATTATTTTTAGAGCATACTGGGTTTAATTTGTTTGTCTAATGTGAATATTTAGAAATATATGAAAATTAATTAGATGCCAAATCAATTGTAAGAGATAAAGGAAAGAGGATATGGATGGAAATTGGAGATAAAAGGAAGTAGAGATAAAATAGGAAAGAAAAAGTTGCCAAGTAAATCTGAAATTTTGCAGCTACGTACACTAAAGTGAATATAACTTAAAATCGGCTGGGAATTTGGATGATCAATCAAAATATAGAGTGTAAATCTTTTCGACGCGGTCATTTCGATATAAATTAGGCAAAACTCAAAGCATTAACGAGTGAGATACGACCAAAACAAGACATCGACTATTTATCTCTTCTTCTATATTTTAAGAAACGAATTTGATTTGAAAAAGAGACCAATTACTTGCCTTGTACTCCAAGATTTCGACCTAGGGTTTGAAAACCCTATAAATACACCCTCTTGTCCTTTGAAACACATCCTTGGCTAGGCTTTAGACCAAGAAGAAGCCTACATCAAGAGAAGAGAAGATCAGAAGTAGTTGGACAACAGATCATGCCTTCCTAATCCTTCAAATTTGTAATTGTTTTTCTTTATTTCTCTAGTATGAACTAGTTCTATTTTAGTTTGAGATTAGCATATGTGTATGAACCCTAAACTCGTTTTACATCTATTTCAATTTGGGATGTTCGCATTTTAATTGATATAAGTGTTTTATTCTCTGATTTATGTGTTTTGATTTATTGTTTGTAGTTCTTGCTAGTGCACGAGTATAGGATTACCTTAATAGTAGTTATATGGTCACTCGGAAGGGTTGTCTAATTATTGAAACACCACATAAACGTTTAGTGTGTAGTAGTGATCCAAAAGGGCTTTCTTAACTAGATAGTCATTAGGGTTTGAGATTTAATCACCAATCATTATGCAGGGTCCCCTTATCTAAGTACACTGGTAATTGTTAGGTCACCTCTTACGTCCACCCGGAAGGGGGTTAGGAGGAATATAGAATCCTGGCTATTGCATATCACACAATTATCCTTACATAATTAGAATAAATAAGGCTAGTGTGGATTATTTGCTAGATTTCGAGCTAAACTCTCATACTATCTGCTCTCTTTATTTATTTTATGTCTTTAATTTATTTAGTTAATTATTCTTATTAAAAAAACCAACAAAAATTCCATAGTCTTTTTATTTCAACGTATTATTATTCTTCTAACTTTCTTATTTGCACTTTATATTGCATGAATTCTTCTTAACTTTCGTAGTCTCTGAAGAACGAATTCTATTTATTATTAAAACTTGCATACGACATGTGATAATTACAGTGAGTACCGTGTTTAGGCTAAGGTGTTAATTCATCATTATGTTATCACACCTTAACCGACACCAAGTACAAATCCCACTAAAACATGGTTCGACTATTACATTTAACCACACTTTCTGACTCAGAATCGTCTCCTTTATAAATTTCCAAGAATTAAGAATTTGCCGAATAACAATTTCAAATAAGTATATTTACCGGGTGGTGAGAATGTTATCACCTAAGCACTACATTTATTAGGGTATACATAATTAAAGGATTAATGAAAGTTAACCATTGTTAAAAGAATCTTGACATCTAGACATCTATATAATAAAGCAGAATGAAACCTAACCCTCCCTATTTATCCTCAAATTTCCCCATTTATCTCATAATTCCCCTATTTGTCTCATAATTCCCCCATTCATCTCATAATTTCCCTATTTTTCTCATTCTTTTATTTATTATATACACATACGCATGGAAATATCAAATAATATATAATCCTTTTAACCTTCATATAAATAAAATTATAAAAATTTGAATTAACTTTCATATAAATAAAATTTATTCTTTTTTATAAAAATTTATAAAGTACTAAAAAATTTAAGATTTTTTTCAAAATTTATTATAAAAAAAGTTCAACTAGATATAATATAAAATTTAAAAAAAAATCACTTTACATTACAATATTTAAATAATTTTTTTTCTTTTATTTTCTTTATTTTTAATTTCATTCGAAACATGAACATTATGATAATAACAATGGGACCGTGATATCTTTTTTATCTCCTATAATAATAATAATAATAATTTTTCAATTAATTTTTTTTTGTGACATAAAAACTTAATTAGTAGAATATCTTAATCACCACAGATAAATAAAGCCTTATCACCTTTTGGTAAACTTTTTAACGTAAATGGTATATTTCCTTTACATTCATTAGTTTAAATTATAATTAAAATACAAAGATAGTCATTAAAAATAAAAAAATGAATAGAAAAGATTGAGCAATGTTTCCCTCGAGGGGTCTAATTTACAAAATGAGACCCTTTATGCAAAAATATTATAAATTGAAGACCCCTAAAAACATCCAAAAATTGAAGGCCCGAAGCGGTCGCCTCTTCAACCTACCCTCGGGACCGGCCCTGGGCCTTCCTTGTATAATTTACTTACTATGTTGATTCATGACTTGAATTGATAATACATTTTTTAGGATTAAGGGACCAAATGTTGAATAGGATTAAAATGAACCTTAACCCTCAACCTATTAACCATAACCTCAACTTCTTAACTATTATTTCTTTAACCTTAACCCTAACCTTGACCTTAAATTTAACCTTAACCTTAATCTTAACCTAAACGTTAATCTTAACCTTAACTTTAACCTTACACCTTAAACCTTAAACCCTAATCTTCATCTTCATCTTAACCTTTAATTTAATCTTAACGCCTAAACATATATCCTTAAACCTTACATCTTAAACATTAAACCTTAAACCTTAATCTTCATCTTCACCTTAACCGTGACTTTAAACTTAACCCTCAACCCTTAAACCTTTAACCTTAACCCTTAAACCGTAAACCTTTTACCTTAAACCTAAAACCTTAACTTTTACCTTTACCTTCACCTTTATCTTAACTTTAAACTTAACCTTAAGCATAACCTTAACCTTGATGTTGAAACTTAACCTTAACCTTGAACCTTGAACCTTAAATCTTAAACCTTAACCTTAACTTTAACCTTAAATCTTACACCTTAAACCTTAAACCTTAAACCCTAATCTTCATCTTCATTGGAACCTTAAGTTTTAACGCCTAAACATTTATCCTTAAACCTTACATTTTAAAAATTAAACCGTAAACCTTAATCTTCATCTTCACCTTAACCTTAACTTTAAACTTAACCCTTAAACCTTTAACCTTAACCCTTAAACCTTAAAACTTAATCCTAAAACCTTAACTTTAACCTTTACCTTCACCTTTATCTTAACTTTAACCTTAACCATAAACTTAACCTTGGCGTTAATACTTAACCTGAACCTTGAGCCTTAAACCTTAAACCTTAACCTTAACTTTAACCATGACCTTAACCTTAAACTTTACCTTAAAACTATAACTTTAAACCTTAAACTTAACCTTAACATTTAACCTTAACCTTTACCTTAAAACTTTAACTTTTAAACCGTAAACTAACATTAACCTTAACTTTAACCTTAACCGTAACCTTACCATTAAACTTAACCTTAAACTAAACCTTAACCTGAACCCTTAATCCATTATCATTTTGCCAGCAAAGCTCGGGCATGGAGAACTCTTATTTTCAGGAATATCTCAAGTTCCTCACTTCTACTAGCAAGTGAGTATTAGTACATTTTTTATTCTTTTGCTTTCGTCTTTTTCCTCACTAATTAAACGTGAAATCAACATGGAAGAGTTGAAAGGATTTAAGGGTATTAAAGTGAAGAGAGCTACTTATATTCTTGGATTACGTGAAGATTCTCCTAATCCATTCAAGTCTGTAAGGTCTATATTTTTCTTTTGTATTGTGATGGATCATGGATGATAGTTTTTGTTGTTTGTTTTTAACAGCTTGATGAGTTGGAAAAAATTGGTAAATCTGCGAAGTAGGTATTATTTTAAACTTAGGTAGTTACTTATTAACGTTGTATCAGAAATGTTTATTTTTTGAGTGATGTTAAAAAAAGAATCTCTTAATGGTTACAGGTGAAAATTATGATGAATAGGATAGTTGGAGATCTTTTCAGTTTTTTGTAATAATTTCATATGTTTTTTGTAACCAGGGATATATGAAGTAAGGACAGCCGGAGATCTTTACTTTTTTGTAATCACTTCGTATGTTTTTTTGTAACCAAGGATATATGAAGTAAGGACAACAAAAAATCTTTTCAGATTTTTGTAATAGCTTCATATGTTTTTTGTACACAAGGATATATGAAGTGTTATTGTGATTAATTCATAAAATCACTTCATATATATGCAGTTTATCCCACAAAGGCCAAAGTGTATGATATGAATGTCATGTAAATCTTTAATATTGCCTTTGAGAGGAAAATACTTTTAATTAAAAAAATTGTATTATATATGTCTCAAAAGTTTTGATTCAACTATACACGCGGAAGAATTGTTCATCTCAAATTTAAAGAGCTAGATAAAAATTGTAATTTGCACTAAACTATATCAGTTGAATGTTGATATTATGGTGATAATTTGCAGAAAGGAGGAGATGCAAATGCAGCAGATCATACAAGTCAAACAATACACTGGCGTGCAGTTTGAGGTGTAGTTCAAGTTGCTGAGCTTTTAGTACAAGAAGGTGGCATGTAAGATTTGGGTTTGATTGATCAGTGTTTATAATTTCTTTCTAATTTTGGGTGAAATGCTTTATTGGTACATGTATTATAGGAAATGACCAAATATATTGCATCGTTGGTCCCCGTATTCATATTCTTATTGTTGAAATGTGATAAACCGTTTTAACTGTCTCCGTTTTCAAATTGGAAAATCTACAGGGATTAGTGGTCCAACATAAATTGAATAATGTGTTTCATGTAGCACTACTTGAAGAATTAGGTTTCATTATGATGATAACGGATGTTCAAGTGGAGCCAAAATGGGGTTGCGGTTTCATCGTATTGTATTAAGAATGAGGTGAACGGAGGAGCAGTTAAGTGCCAGATAAGATGGAGAAATCATAATTGAAAATAATGCTAGGTTTTTCATTTGGTCATAGTGAATAAGTGATATATTTTTCAGTTGGTCATTCCATAATAAAAAATCATAATGTTTCATTAAGTTAGGGATGGCTTATATTTCACTTTTTTTTAATTCATCGTAACTCTATGGAAAATTTTGTGGTTGTTATTCTTTTTTTTAAATGTGAAATTGGATGGAAACTCATTAGTGAAAACACAAAAAAGGTACTCTTTTGATTTGTTCGGTTTTTCTTCTTAGTTTCTAATTTTACTGTACTTCTAGACATATTTCATGTTATTTAAAATAGCAAATTATATACATTTTGTAAAATGTCACATATATTCGTGGATTTTTTAAAAAGATTCTTAAATAAAATCTGAAAAAATGTAGGATCAAAGGTAAAATACGGTGGTCAAAGAGAATTTTCATGTTCTTCATATATCACTTAAGGATTTGAGAATCGTCAATATTTTTTGTTTTATATGTAAATTTTTTAGCTCAATTCAATCACCGGCCTTTCTTATTATTGTGTAACGTTTTTTAATCATCGAAGTGCCTTAAGGCACGGGTAATACCTAGTATACGATATAACACAAAAACTTAATTCTACCGTGGAATCAGGAATCCGATTCTTTAAGTTAAAATTTGGAATAGGTGTAAAAAGAGGCTTTGGAAAAAACTTAAAAGGTTGGGCATAAAAGAGTAAGTCTCCTCTAAATAGTAATTTCTTTTTGTTTCAATAATGAGTCTTCCCATCCACTTCTGCTCATGTTGTGTAGTAATAAGAGTAGTTGAAGTAATTATATCACATTAGAATACCAATCAAGCACATGGTTATCAATCATTGATGCTTTAATTATCATGAGAGTATTGAAATACAATCGACAATAAGGCAAATGAAAGTAGAAATAAATAAAAATGTGTGATAGTATGAGATAGTATGAGATCTTAAAATTAAGTCTTTTTTGTTTTTTTTTTTTTGTTCTAAAAGCTTTTCAGTCTTTTTTGTTCAAAGATTGTAGAAATAATTTTTTGTTTAATTTAAACAATAAATAGATCTATTGATACAATGCTTGATTCGAATGGGTCCAAAAAGAATGTGAGGTCAGGTAAATGGTGGGCCCGCACTATGTCACATATGCTTCGAGCCCAAACAAATAATAGTCAAATTGATGACATGTTGGACCCACTCCCCCACCTCCTATTTCCCCCTCAAATCTCACTACTTCCCACCACCACTCTATTATACATCATATATTATACACCTTCACTCTTCACTCCCTACTCCCAACAAACATCAAGAAAAAACCATGGATTACTTCTTCACCATTTCTCTCCTCTTTTTTATTTTCTCCATTTTCTCTCATAATCTTGCAGAAGGGGGTACAATAGGAGTCAATTATGGGAGAATAGCAAACAATTTGCCATCAGCTACAAAAGTAGTCAAACTCCTTAAATCTCAAGGCTTACAAAATGTGAAGGTCTATGATTCCGACCCAGCTGTGCTTAAAGCATTATCCGGGTCAGGGATACGGGTCACGATCAACCTCTCTAACGAGCAACTCTCCAATGCTGCTAAGCAAAAGTCCTTTGCCTACTCATGGGTTCAACGAAACGTCGTCGCTTACTACCCTTCAACCCTCATCGAAGCCATAGCTGTTGGTAATGAAGTATTTGTCTCCCCGGAAAACACCAAGTTCCTCGTACCCGCCATGCAAAACATTCACACAGCTTTGGTTAAATTTAATCTCCATAATGCCATTAAAGTCTCTTCCCCCATTGCGCTTAGCGCTCTATTAAATTCTTACCCCTCATCAGCTGGATCTTTCCGACCCGAATTGATTGAACCAGTTCTCAAACCCTTGTTAAATTTTCTCCGTTCCACTGGGTCGTATATCATGGTCAATGCTTACCCATTTCTCGCTTATGAAACCAACTCTGATGTCATCTCGTTAGACTACGCTTTGCTTCGTGACAACCCTGGTGTAGTGGATTCCGGCAACGGGTTACGTTACTTTAGCCTCTTTGACGCTCAAATTGACGCCGTGTTTGCAGCTATGTCAGCTTTGAAGTACGATGATGTCAGCGTTGTTGTGTCTGAAACAGGGTGGCCATCGAAGGGAGACGAGAATGAAGTTGGGGCGAGTATGGACAACGCGGCGGCGTATAACGGAAACCTTGTCCGTAGGGTGCTAACTGGTGGCGGGACACCTTTGAGGCCCAGAGCAAATCTAACTGTTTATCTATTCGCTTTGTTTAATGAAAACAATAAGCCCGGCCCGACATCGGAGAGGAACTTCGGTTTATTTTACCCTGACCAGAAGAAGGTTTACAATGTCCCGCTTACTATGGAAGGGTTAAAGAATTACCGGGACAGCCGGTCGCCGGTTTCCGGTAATGGGAGGGTGTCGAAAGGTGGTGTTACTGGGCAGAGTTGGTGTGTGGCAAAGGAAAATGTGGGTAAGGATAAGCTGCAAGTAGGGCTAGATTATGCTTGTGGTGAGGGTGGAGCTGATTGCCGTCAGATCCAGCCCGGATCCACGTGTTATAATCCTAACACGCTTGAAGCACATGCTTCATTTGCTTTCAATAGTTACTATCAGAAGAAGAATCGTGCTGAAGGTAGCTGCTACTTTGGTGGGGCCGCTTACACGGTCACTCAAACACCTAGTAAGCACCTTATTAATTCTTTTGAGACTAATTATTTATCGAATTTTTATTAATATTTTGTTTAAGTATTGAGTTTTATTTTAATTTTATAATTATTTTTGCAGAATTTGGAAAATGTGAATTTCCGACCGGATATTAAAGAGTTGGTCAGCGAACTCTTGACGGTATATGGAAGAGTAATCAAGGGATAGGAGAGTTGAATAACTAGAGAAGTATTAGATAGGAGTTGTTGGATGATAAATGCTGATCTTATAATTTATTGAAATGTAGGTTTCTATTTATGTGAATTTATTTTATTTGTTGGGTTGTTTGATAGCAATTAATTTACTTTAGACGGGTAGATAAGTCTACTTCAAGTCTCTAAAAGAATTTCTGTTTTACTTTTGACAAACTAAAGAAAAAGTAAATATGAAAAAAAAAAAATTGAAGTTTGAATAAAATAAGTAGATAAATTATAAAAATGAAGTAAATCTATTCGTGGTCCTTTTATCACTTAACCAGGTGGTTCTTGTGGCCTTTAATCTATGTAAAACTCAAAATGATCCTTTTATCTTCTATTTTGTGATACTGTTGATAATTTTCGTAAGTTTTTGTTAGTTCATGTTACGTGAACATCATGTTTAGGGAAGGCAACGGATTAATTTTTTGTAAAAATTCTAAAAAACATAACTATAACTGTTTTTATAATTAAAAACCATATCCTAACGGTTTTAACTATCGGTTACACTTTTCAAAACCATAACCGTATTTTTCAGTTTCGGTTTAAACGGTTTTGCGTTTTTTAACCATATTTAAATGATAATTTAATAAATATATTAAATATCATAAAATAAAACCACACATATAAAAGAAAACTCCAAGGTTTATAAAAAATTATGTTGGTATTACATTAAATTGCATATTTATAATTTAATTGGTTAAATCTACTATTTTGATTTTGCTTTTAGAATTTCAATATATCTAATTTAATTTAAATTATTATAAAATTAAAAAATATATGATAATAAACGGTTATCAGTTTTTCGGTTTTATTTTTATCAAAAATCATAACCTAACGGTTTTAACTATCGGTTACACTTTTCAAAACCATAACCTAATGGTTTTAACTACGGTTATATAATTCGGTTTTAAATCGGTTCGGTTATCATCGGTTTCAGCTTTTATCCATAACCATTGTCATCCCTAATCATGTTAGTGTTACGTGAGCAATTTTGTCAATGTCATCAAATATGACTTCAATTCTCTTTTTTATAAACTTAATTTACCAACAAAAAATTACTCAAACTTATTTCTTTCGTAGCCATCAACGAGAATAGTCATAGAAAAAGCTCAAGCTCATCTCAGACATGACCAAAACCAAGAATAAACCATGAAGAATTTATAAAAAAACTTGAATAGACCACGATTTTTTTTTTTTTTTGAAAAAAACCTTGATTTAATATGCCGATCTTGCACCTTCACAAGTCCAGCTTTTAAAAGAGCACCTATAACTGATTCTCCTACCAATTACAATCATCTTGTAGATAGTCTTATGTACTAACTAATTCAAACTCAACAGAAACTAAGATATGTGTTGGTGTATAGAACTTTTTCTTACATCATCCCAAAGCTGAATCATCACTCATTCAAGTCAAACAAATGAATAAGCTCTGTCACTATACCACTTTATTTTACATCCACTGGCTTAAAATAAGATGAAGTGTTACAAATACCTTGAGGAAGTCTTCAAAATTAATATCATCACTCAAATCGAACAAATCTCATATTCGTTAAGCAACAAGACCCATCCTCACAGGTCCGAGTCTCTGACAACTCTGAATCCGCCTCAAACAAAATTGAAACAAAATCGCGAAGAAAAAACTCAAAGCTCATTGCTTTAAACCCAGACTCTTAAATCAATACCTTCTTCTCCCTCTCAACACCACCCTCAAAAAATCCCATTAACTCAAGCAAACTTTTATTCCTCTATGCATACTCAAAATCAGTCAAAGTGGTTTCAGGGCTTTATAATTTGATTAGGAAAGATGGTAGCTTTCCTCTTTTTTTAATCTAATATGAAATAATTGGTATAAGATAACTGTTATGAACTTGAATATAAAGTAAGAAGAGATAGACAAGAGAGAAAGAGTATAATCTTATTGAGAGCCAGAGAGTGTGAGGATTACAAAATAGAGACTCCTATTTATAGAGAATAGGTAACCCTATACCCTAGTTCTTTATGGGTTGGACTGTAAGTCAATAGACTGAGTTGAATATCCACATATGAGATTATAACACTCCCCCTTGGATATTTAGTCCCTAAGAATATGGCTCGTTAAAACTTTCCTGGAAAAACCCTTTGGGACAAAATCCAGTGAAGGTAAAAGAGTACGATATCCTTACGCTTCAAATCTACCTCGTTAAAAACCTTCTTGAAAAAACCCTGTGTGAAAAAATCTTGATGAAGGGAAAAAGAGTGCAATACGTATTTAACTCCCCATCATGTAAGTATAGCAACGATGATCTTCAAGTTGTCATCTAATCTCGATCTCCAAGATCTCAAAAAGTATTATAATTATAACCACAATTCAGATTAGGCAATATATTTAGTTACGCTAGTACACATCACTGAAATTATGCAAAACACAGATACATGTATATAAAATGTAACAAACAATTACGTTCAGTTACAATAACAAGTTTTCATTCACATTCATATATGAACACATATTCTATTTAGGAAAGAATAAACAAATATATATGGTACATTACATGTAAACATTTAAGACAATTGATGACAGATAATGAAACTGTAATTTATATATCCCCAGATTTATAGTTAAGTATTTTTAGTCCTTTAAAGACTTTCATATGAATATTTATATCTCATAAAACATATCGGTAAATTTGTTTACTTTAGACGCACATAAAGTCCTTGATGAAAATTCCAGGCTATAAAAGATCATACGTTCATATTTACCATATGGGTATGAATCTTCCTGAAGCGTCTTTCTATATTTGGCAAAAAAATTCTTGTCGACATTTTGAATGGACTTAAATTCAAGATCCATGCTTTTCATATTTATATAATCATTTGCGCATATAATTTTATCATGATCAATCTATTTTCTGGTTCCATATTTCAGTAGTAGTATAATGGATAAAGTTCTTAAATCTCAAAATCTATATAAGAAGAAAATGCTTTAGATACTGATGCTTTAGGAGTATTATATTTTTCTCGGTTATATTATCTACTTTATTTCATCACAATATAAATATGGTGTGAAACTTGTATAAGTGTCAACTTGCTCATACTGCTCAACTTTATAAATTTGGAATCGAAAGGCCAGCCACGCTATATGCGTTGCAATAGATAAAAAGAATTTGATAGGAGCGGGAGCATTTAAAGCTGGTAATGTGACTTAGTCACTTTATGAATTGAATGCATCATTTTCTAACATTGATCTCATTATTTATTCGCGAGGATCATGATGCATTTTAAGTATATATTTCAGCTTTTCTTCTTATAATGAAAATTTCGCTTTATACATATTATTCATCAAAAACAAAGATATCTCTGAATTTGCAAGTCTAAGTTGCAATAAATTATTCTTGATAAATTATCATATGTGTTTAAATCAAATGTTTGTACAAATAGTGAAATAAGTAAATTATAAATACACAAGTAATAATAAATAATTGAGATACAATTGATATTTGAGTAAAGAGGGTATTCAAGATTTACTAGTTGGACTTTTTTCATATATGTTACAATTATGTAAAACTGTAAGTATGTAAGTCATAAAAGATAAATTCCCAATAGACTGTCTAGCAATTCTCTATATATGAGAAAACAGATATTCTGCTAGATCATACATGTCTCCCCTTAATTTATTCATTGATTTTGGATATTGAGAGATGTTCGAGTAATATACTTCTAAAATATAGCCAAAATATTAAAGATTTCACTTAAAAAAAGTTTTTTAGCATCGTTTTACGCTCAAACATTTTTATACTCATTGAGTATTTTATGACCACTAATATGTGATGTGACAATCGTATGTATATTTATACTGATGAATTTATATATGCCTATCACTTCATGTGATATTTTGGGTCACTTGGTCATATTGATATTTTTTCATCAAATAGCAAGACAAGGGAGAACAAAGCCAATTTGTCCAAATTTCGAGATGAATTGTATGAAAAGTGAATAAAAATATCGTGTAAAATACAAAATGTATTTTTTTCTTTTGCTATAAAATATTTAATAAATGAGAATAAAAACTCTTTACTCAATCAATTCTAAATTGATTAAAAAGAATAGCTAATTAGCTTTGTGATGAAATTTCATCATTTGATAGGTAATGTAATATTAAAAATTACTCGCATAAGATATATATATATATATATATATATATATACATATATATATATATATATATATATATATATATATATATATATATATATATATATATATATATATATATATGTATATGTCCCATATAGTATATATTTTTATGCAATATCGAAAAATATCTGCATAAATATATACGCTTATGTATATACCATATATAATTTTTTTTCCTTTTAATAAGTAATGCCTAAAATAAAATTTGCATAAAATACATAATTATATGCCCTTTATATAAAATATTTCTTAAGTTATGATATATCGAAAGATATAATGTATAAAATACGTATACATTTTGTGTATATGCCCTATATAAAATATTTTTTAATAAATTATGCGATATCGAAAGATATTCGCATAAAATGCATATATGATATGCATATGCTATATATAAGATTAGAAAAATATTGCATTAAATGATAAGTGGAGCATTAATACACAAAAGGTATTAACATGGCATGTTTTATATATAAGAAAAAAATATATTAAAAAAGGTAAAGATAAACAAAAAGGACAATATTCCATCCATTTTAATTTTTTTAAGAATCCAATCTTATAGAAACTTGACATGGAGAGAAATGTTCTCATCGCTCTAATCTTTAATTCTTATATTAGAGTCATCCTATCATTACAAATTAATAGTCGTCCATCCATGTTAAATTATCTGATCACTGAAGGATACAGACATTTCATAGATATAAGGATCAATAACATCGTCGGAAAAATATGATACCAAATGATTTAGTTAGAATGCGTAATAATGTTCCTCTTTGAATTAAGTATTCACGTATTTTCTTTTCGTTCACAGTGGTAAAAAAGACCAAATTTAAAGCAAAATACATGGGATTTTTTCTTATTCCTTTTTTTATCAAAGCTATACTTTGTTTTTTTCTTTCGTTCATTAGTATTGAAACGAAGAAAGTTTAATTCTTTGTTTTTTTCCACAATAGTGAAATTTATTCGAATGATTGATAAAAAAAATTTATTCGAATATTGTGTGTTCGATGAACACTAGCTGAGAAAGAAAAAAAATATAAAAGATTAAGAAAAATAATGAGCTACCTGAAAATTGAATAGTAGAGGCTATCGTGCTGATAACGTGTTATGAACTTGAATATAAAGTAAGAAGCGATAGACAAGAGAGAAAGAGTATACTCTTATTGAGAGGCAAAGATTGTGAGGATTACAAAATAAAGACTCTTATTTATAGAGAATAGGTAACCCTAAACCCTAGTCTTCATGGGTTGGACTGTAAGTCAATGGACTTGGTTGAATATCCACGTATGAGATTATAACAATAACTATATTAATCGACTTTTATTACAATGATAGTGTATGGAGAAACAATTTAAGAATTTCACTCTTCTTTGAATTAGGGGTGAAACGTGAAAGAGGTCTGATAAAACCGTGTCTGGGGTGTTGTTGAAATTGTGAATTTCTGATTCTTAATTTTTTTTGGTGATGGGTTGGAGATATAGAGTTGGTCGGGATGGGTATGGATGTGTGTGAAAATGAGTTTGAGGTTTTTTGGATATTCAATGGGTTGAAACTAAATCAATTTTTTTTTCAAATTCTTCATGGTCTTATTCTTGGTCTTGGTTGAGATGAGATCGACATAGCATTTCCGGATACAACACATCTAACACCTCCGCTTTGAAATTATTTGACGCCTCAGCGTTTAACCAATTTAGTACTCGTGGTATACCTTTTACATCACTCGGTTCAATTCCTGAATTTGCCACATGTTCACAAATCCATGCTTGCCCATTTCACAAATATTATAATTAGCAAAAACCTTACAACTATCATATACAAATACAATTTAGAAACTTACCAAGAGTAGGGCGCAACATCCTATCGTCTCACCATCTGTTGAATTCATAAATGACTCGACTATATGATTTAGCTAGCTATAGTCCTTTATTTTAGTTAATTCCTCTGAAATTTTTACGTGCCATTGCGTTAATCTAGCAGATATCGATGGGTAGACAATAGTAGACATGGAAAGCATGTCCATGCATATAACAAACGTCCCACGATCTCCTGACCTTTTCTTATTCACACACCTTGCGATTAGATTTTTCACATCTGTCGTTAACAACCGTCCAGTTGTCTGTAAATGTCTCCCTTTTTGTTCTAACTTATGCCCTTAGGAGACATCATTTTAGGTGAATAATTGACTAATATGATAGACCTTTATTGTATTTCGTTATATTTCCTTTTCTCTTCTTGGAATTTATTATTTCTCATTTTTTCAGCTTTTGCACGTTAAATGGGTTGTTTTTAGTGCAAAGATTGTAGGTCCATGGATGCTAGGAGCACCAATACAAGGAGAGGAATCGGGAATAAAGTCTTAGATCGAGTGGAGAAGTCAAAGGAGAGAAAATATATCCTGAAGAGTTGACTAGGAAAGCTGCAAATCTGGAAGGCTAGTTTTAATTGCTGATTTCGAGCTATTTAAACGTGGATTCAGCCTTTGAGCCGTGAAGAGGATTTATTCCTTAGATTTAGCAACTTGAACGAGTCAATTCGAAGTTGATTTGAGAAAGTTAAAGTCGTTTTACCAAGGGTTGCACACTAGTTACGAGATTTTAATTAAAAGATTGGACTTGGGCTTTTTAATATTTCACTAATTCACTTAAGTAAAGCCCAAGTCAGATTTTGAGCTTATAAATGGACCTTTTGACTTTTATTTTACACACAATTCAATTTACACAAGTCAGAAACGCCAGAGAGAAAGTCAAAAGTAAGGAAAATGAGACAGCTAAGAGCTGGAGATAGTCATCTTTTCCAATTCACAGCCAAACCCAATCCTTAATTAGGTTCTTTCATCTTTAATTTCTGTAATCAAACATGAAGTCTTTTTATTTTAATTTAGTTATTCTTTCTGTTATGAGCTAATTTCCCTTTGTACTTGAGAATCACATATTGGATTGAACCCAAACTTGATTAATTTTTGTTTTTCGGATTTGGGATTTAAGTATTTAAATTGAATTTGTTATTTTGTGTAGACTTTTATTTCATTCTTGAATTATTATCTTTGGAGTCATGAACTAAAGGTAATTTTTAGTATCTAGGCTATTCACTATAGTGGTGTAGTGATCACTTGACGGAGGGTTTAGATACAGACCTAGGTTATTGCCGTTGGTATTCGCCAATGACCTTGACAGGCTTGACTAACCAATAGCCAATGAGGTAAAGAACTTGAACCATCTGAAAGTAGTTGTAATCATCCTGACGGAGTTTATAATATCGTGGGAGAGCTCCTAAGTCCACCCTGATGGGGGTTAGGAGACTTTAGAATCCCGACTAGCACAAATATATCAATTCAACCCTTAACAGAAAGAATTAATTAAGAAGGTTTAGATGAAACCCTTGCGTGACTCAAGTACTACTTCTTCTCTTGCGTCTAGATCGTTTCAGTTTAAGTAATTTAGAATTTAATTTATTTGGATCTTAGTTTTAGAAAACCAAAACAAACATTATATCATTTAATTTTCCGTACTTGCAATTAATCCACTATTTGATTCACATCTGAGTTATACCTAATCCGTCCCTGCGAACGAATCCTGATTTATCGGTTTATTACTTGGACAACCGTACACTTGCGATTTGTGAGTCCTCAACTTTAGCGCATTATTTTATAACACACAAGGACCCACCATCTGTCCCGGAATGTTTCTTAAACCACACTGACGCCTTCATTACACTCTTCTTATATTTCGGAAGCTTCGTTGTCCTCCTTCTACCCCCATAACGTTACGAACATCCCGCTCAGTCACTCGAATTGGTACACCACCAATCACAAAGCACCCCTTATTAACACCTATACTTCTCGTGTTTCGGCAATCTCCCTTTAATCTTTAGTTGGTGCAGAACTAGAAACAACCCATAGAACGAGGAGCAACATAATGCATCCAGGTACTCACGTGGTACTTTGTTATTTGTAAACACTGTGTAGATTGATTACATAGTACCTTTGAATGGCTCCATGATCCTGCAATTTCAATCACATTAGTTTTAATAACTCACATAACTACCTCACACAATATATTTAACAACAAAAGCTCAAATTTCTCTCACGTTCTGGGTACAACCCCCTTATACCAACTATATTCAAATACATTATCCCTTTATATTCTACAATGTTTCATTTTTGGTGGGTCTAGACCCATCTATTCAGTTAGGGACGTACCCATGACATAGTTTCTACTGCTCCAAGCCACAAACTCCATTTTTGTGCCCAAATAAGTCATCTATAGCACTCGTTCAATACGTATTTCATTTTTGGTCCGTACCCATAACGCTTACTTCCTAAGCAACTCAACAATTTCATACATGTTCTCGCTAATAGGGTTGTACCCACTACGCTAATCCTTATCATATACAATAACAATACCTACTACACAACCATTGCTATATATTAGGTCCAACTACAGTCATCTCTACATCAATTAATCTATTTTACGACCTTCTGCACGTAATGCCCTAATAATACACATGTTCGTATGCATATACATATACCTCACATGAGTTATACACAGTTCAGGGATGGAGTAGTTTGTTAGCTTCTACAGAGCAACGTGTTTTCCTCAAACCTTGATGTTTATCACAGAGAGTCACGCTTTACTTCCACCACCAGCTCGTTTGTTCGTCTTATGTGGTTAGAGTACCCAATCAGCGCTTTAGAGGGCGGATGAGAGAGAATATTTGTTTTGCCATACAAGAGTTCTATTTTTGGTATATAGCTTCTTTATTTATGCTCTTCCCATATCTGATGTGTCATACACACTTTAAAGCCACGTGGATGAACTAACGGGATTTATATTATAAACATCCATATGGCTAGGGCCTTATAAAGTTAACACCCTTAAGAAAAGGGGCAATGGCCAATTAATTACACATAGAGTGAAATTATACCTAATTAACTACAACCACAAGTTAATTTCCAATTAAAAACAAAAAGTTAGAAGATTACAAAAGTACCCATAAGCCTATTAATTATATAATATCACTTAATTCTTATTATCTTTAGTATTTATTATATAATATTATCTTTTTATTTTTTTCACCACCACCTTCACCACCACCATCCCCACCCCATCACCACCCGCAGCACCCCCACCCCATTCACCCCACCCACCACCACCACCAACGCCCCCACCACCACAACTACCACCACCTCCCTCACCCCCACCACCCACAGTCGCACCACCACCACCACCACCCACAGTCGCACCACCACCATTATTCTCTGTTGACCACCACCATCTTCGCCCATAACCACCACCGACTACATCTCTCACCACCAATCACCACCAACTAATCCCATCACACGTGCGCGTTCGTGAATTTTTTTTTAAAAAAAAATCATAAATAATTCTAAAAAAATTGTAAAAATAAAAAATTTGAATTTTTGGACGAGACAAATTAATATTTACGTCTATGAATTTTTTTACTTTTTTTGATATTTTTTATTTTTTTGATTTTTTTTTAAACTTTAAATTTCGATATTCCATTTTATGCGTTGCTATAACACACAAACAAAAAATTTCCAAGCCCACCACACGCGTGCCTCCGTGAATTTTTTTATAAAAAATTATAATTAATTCCAAAAAAATCAGAAAAATTAAATAATTGCATTTTTGGACGGGGCAAGTTCATATCTTCATCAGCGGATTTTTTCAATTCATTTTTTTTTATTTTTAAATTTTGATATTCTGTTTTATGTATTCCTACGATACATAAAAATATATTTATGTATTCATGTAATACACAAAATCATGGAATCAATCTTTTTTTTTTTCTAAAGAAAACAATTCAAGAACGTTTATACAACGATTTAAGGAAAATATAAAAATCGCTTAAAGAGCCATTCTTCCAAGCAGAAATATCGATATTACGCCTTGCACTCTTTGCTGTAAGATTCGTAACGTTATTAAGTTTCCTGTTGACGAAGTTAACCTTCCAGGAAGGGAACTTCAAAAGTCAGCTCCTCATTTCGGCAATGAAAGGGTAAATCTGCCATCGAAGACCTGTGCATTTAGAAATACCTTGAACTAGTTCAAGGTTATCGGAGTAAAAAGAAACACTCCGAAGATTACAAATAACAGCCTTTCTCATAGCAAGAAGGACCGCCCAGCAATCACCTTCAACAGGACTTCTAATGAATGATCTGGAGATAATCTTGTGAGTAATTTTACCTTCCTTGTCAATTGCAATTGCCGCTAGACCTGCAGGTTCATATTCTCTTTTAAAAGAAGCATCACTCATGAAAATATATTCTGAATCGTCCGTTAGTATTGGGTTATTTTCTAGCTTAATATCCTTACCTTCTTCATCCCTTGATGTATTTCTTTTCTTTTGTTCCCCTTCCTCAGTATTCTTATTAGCAAAGAGGTCGTTCATAGCCGAATGAATCTTAAATAAAATGTCTTTAATAATCCATGGTGTATTTTCATGAAAACCCTTCATTTTCGCTTTCCATATGTTCCATAAAGTAAGTAAAAAATAGGCGGTAAATTCATTCTGATCCCATCCATTTCTAATATATTTCTTGCGCATTTCAATTAACCAATCTCCCAAGTGATATTTTTTCTCCTTTTCAATATGCATTTGTAACCTTGAGTTGGCCCATATCGCCATACTTAAAGGGCATTTTATGAAAAGATGTTCCATATCTTCCTTATCGAGTTCACACCATTCGCAGGTATCATCTTTAACACATTTCCTGACTTTAAGATTTCTTTTGGTAGGTAATGCTCCATTACATACTTTCCATCCAAAAGATCTAACTTTGTTCATAACGTTTGATTTCCAAATGATACTCCAAAGATTACTATTATCATGCTTACCTTGAGAAGATGATTGCGCTTCATTTTGTACTTCCTTTTCCACCAATTTATGGTATCCTGATTTAGTACTATAAATTCCATCCTTTGAGAAAGGCCAAATTAATTTATCCCCTTCCTTGAGTAGCAAAATGGGAATTTTACATATATCGCTGACAATGTTTGGTGGGAAAAGTTGTCTAAGTAACTCCATATTCCAAGCGGTCATATCCTCATTAAAAAGTTGTGCTACTATATCCACTTTACATCCTGCCGGTTTCTCCAAAGTAATATTATTTCCAATCCAGTTTTGGCTCCATATATTAATATTTAAACCATTTCCAATCCTCCATATTGAGTGTTGCTTAATAAATTGTATACCTTTATAAATGCTCGTCCAGCTCCATGATCTTTTATTATAAAGTTTGGCGTTGAGAAGATTAACAAATGGAGAATAAATACCTTTTAATACTTTAGCCACCAGTGAGTTGGGATTGTTCATAATTCTCCAGGCCTGTTTAGCTAAAAGTGCCATATTCATTTTCTGAAAGTCTCTGAAACCAATACCTCCGATAGATTTAGCTCTAGCAATTTTCTTCCATTTGACCCAATGAATTCTTTTTTTAGTGTTAGAGTCCCACCAGAAATTTGAAACGATCCCAGATAATTTCTTGCAGAGTGATTTAGGGAATTCGAATATAGACATTGCATAGTTAGGTATCGCTTGAAGCACCGCCTTTATAAGTACCTGCTCTGCCTTCTCTCTAAGAAACTTCTCTCTAAAAAAAGATCGATGGCCTAAAAATTTCTGCAAAATTCTTATCAATTACCATTGTCAATCATCTTCTACTTGATCTCATAGGTTAATTTCCATCTTTTTCCCTTTCTCTAGCTATGTTTGACTAGCATATTTTCAGCTATAACATTTACTGTTCAAATTTAAAGCCAATTAGAACAAATTTCTGATCAACCCTAACCCCCTTTTCTAATCGATGTTCCTGTTTCTTCTATTCTCTTCTTATGGCTTAATCTAGTAGTTCTAACAGTACAATTCCTATATTTACTATGAAGACTTTAGTTTTCCTACTTCATTTCCTCTATGATACATATTTAAGAAACCTCCTTGAGTTTGATCGAGGACCCATTAACCTCTGCCTTCAACTTTGGATGGAGCTTGAGAGCTGGGTTTCCTATCCATTTTCCATGGACATGCAGCTCCATATTTGGGTTGATTTGATGGAATTTATGTTAATTATGATAATCGGTGTTCTTATTATGGTCTATGAAGGTGGTTTACTACACATGCAGAAGAATTTTAACTATGTCCTAAGCCTTAAAGCTCCCAAAGTACTGCAGATATGTTCTAATCCGGAATATTTAAGGGTATTTATAAATGTTAACAATTTTATGCATATTAGGAAGTTGAATAACTCATTGTCTATCATTATCCCCTGTATTTATTTATTTAAGTACTTATTTATTATAAAAAGTAATGTGGAGGGTAATAATTGTCTTAAAGCTTCAAGTAATTATCTTATGATATTCATCAGCAAGTTGTATTATAAGGAAGTTTTTGATATTTCAACTACCCATTTCAATTCTGAAAATTTTATAATCAAGTTTCAAGGCATATGCTCTGGTTTTGTAGTACTGGAATTTTTTGTAAATGCATCTGCTGTTATATAAGGAGGATAAAAGGAATTAAATATATGAATCTTCAGTTTATCGAGATTCTTCTCTATTTTATCTTCAAAAGGATCTTCCATATCTCAGGTAACTTATACAATGGGTTCAAATACTTTATGTGGACATTCACGTTATGTATTTATAATCGAGCTTATACAGAGCTTAGATTCCTTGAGATTTCACCATGCAAATGCCCTTCATCTAATTGGTGGTTAATTCATAGTTTAAAGTATAGATTATGTAATTGGATTATCAGTTACATCCACGAATATTACTACTTCTGTAAATCAATAAATTATGCTCTTCCTTTTGGCGGTGGCAATTTCAATGGTGCTGAAACACAAAAAAAGTTTTTGTGTGATCTTCAAAAAGTTTCTTTTCAATTTTATTTCCTGGTGTTGTTTATCTCCTTTTGGCTAAGGAACAGAGGACACGCTGTGCAGAAGGTGTGTGGATTTATCTTAGCTGCTGATATGGTTATATTGAGTAAAATATTCATTTATCTTGCTTTTTGCTGTTTGTTTATCGTGTGGAAAAGATTCTCACCTAGACGTTTCAGAAATACCTTACATATGTCTTGGAAGCTCAACCTGATTGGATACCTGGTGCTTAAGGAATGCTTGCATTGGGCGGCTAACTATTCTGTAGAATTTTTTTACTTCTCTGCATCAACTAATTTCGAAATATACATTGATCACTTGGTTTTCTTTTTCTGTTGTTTCAATCACGAGGTGAAAGATAAAATTAGAGAAAATATTTGGGATTTTGAACATATAGCAGAGATTGCTAAAATTGTTGAGGCTAAAATGAGTTGCACAGAGATTGTTGACCCAAAGATTGGTGATACAAAGATCGTTGGCTTAAAAATTGCTGGTGCAAAGATCGATGGAGCAGAAATTGGTAGAGGTTTATTCCGGTTCTTTCATTTAATTAGGATAATTGAGGAATTTTCAACTAGGAAAGTGTATTGGCTTGGGGTTCATGGTCTTGGGATCGAGTTTAATCCCGATAAGCAAAGAATCTATTATTGTAAAGGTGAACATTGTGATGATAATTTTACGGACAAAATTAGCAATAATACAAGCTGTCTTAGTGACGCATGGTTTGCATCTTCGGGTACTAACTGTCAAGGTCAACTTGATGGTGTTTCTTGTGATGACTCTTTATCTGACGAGGCTTCAAGTACACAGGGTATTCCCGTAAAACTGTGTGTGAATGATCTTAATTTGATGGAGAAAAGAATAAGTGATATGCAAATGTTCGTTGATGAGTTATACTCGAGTTTCTTTAAAGTTACAGATCAATTCTTTTACAACCAGGAGAAGGAGGAGAACTACTATGTTGGTGATGCAAAAAGAAATGAAAATGGTGTTCTGCAAAGGTGATGATTGTCAAGGACACCTTGATGAAGTTTCTAGCAAAGAATCATCTTCTGATGAGGCTGCGAGTACACAGGGGCTTCCCGTGATGGAAAGTGGACCTATTCTTGCTCAAGTGGATGACGGCCTATCCCTTAATAGGGTCGGGTTCAATGGATAGTGTGCTTGTGTGGAACTGTCGAGGAGCGAGGGCACCTTCGACAAAGAGTATGTTTAAGTCCCTAGTCTCGAAATTTCATATCTCTATCGCTTGTTTGTTGGAATCTAAGTTAAGGTCTAGTAAGCTATCCTCTTGTAGTAATTTTAAAGCTTTTGGAAATTCACACGTAGTCGAACCCAGGGGAAGATCGTTTATGTCTGGAGGGATTCTATTGTTGTGGAATGATTCCGTAAAGTTAAGGGTTATAAACTCTGCACCATCTTTTGTAATTGTCGAAGTTATGGAATCAAATAAAGACATTTGGTATTTGGTTTGTGTTTATGCTCCAACTTGTGAAAAGGAAAGAAGTAACTTATGGAAATCTCTTACAAATTGGTACTCAAAGGTGGATACTCCAACTTTATTCATTGGGGATTTCAATGACATTTCACGTACATCGGAAAAAATGGGTAAAAGAGGATCAAATTTTGATAGAATATTAAGATTTAACAACTTCATTAATCAAAATAATTTGATTGACCTACCAAGTAAAGGTTGTTTCTACACTTGGTCAAATAAACGAAAAGGTGAAGAAAATGTTAAAGAAAGACTTGATCGAGGCCTTGCTTCCTTATCATGGTGTGAAAACTATCCAAATGCTTCAATTCAAGTACCACCGGCGATTGGATCTGACCACTCACCCCTTATTCTTTCCATGGATACGCCCAAGTCAAGGTTTGAGAAATATTTTATGTTTGAATCTAGATGGTTAGAAAATGATATATGCAAGGACTTTATAAGTAAAGTTTGGATTGGACAAGGTAATGCTCTTTCCATTAAAGATTTTTGTGCAAAAAGAGATGCGCTATGCTTAGCTCTTACAGAAGCTCATTGACAAGTACCAAGAGAATTAACTGATCTCCAAAATGATCAAGCTACGGAGACTAATTGGACTAAAGAGAAGGAAATATATGAAAAGTTAGAAGAAGCTTGGAGACAAGGGGAGTTATATTGGGCAGATAAGGCGAGAGATCAATGGATTAAAAAAGGTGACAAGAATACTAAGTATTTCCATGCCAAAACCCTTTTTAGAAGGAGAATAAATAAGATTAGTGATATAAAAAATAGTAATGGCTATTGGACTGAGAATGAAGCGGAAATAAAAGACATTATTCGTGATTATTATATGAAACTTTTCACGGATAAAACATGTTCTCAAGGAGTGGATATATCTCAATATATACCTAACAAGGTTTCTGACAATTTGAATGAGGAAATTACCAAACTACCTGATATTGATGAAGTCAAAAAAGCTGTTGTTGATATGTCGGGATCAAAAGCTCCAGGGCCAGATGGTCTTCCAGGTAATTTCTATCAAGAAAACTGGGATGTTCTCAAGGATGATATCTTTACAATTGTAAACAGTTTTTTCAAGAATAATACACCACTTAATGGCCT
The DNA here is from genome assembly GCA_029959085.1 of Nemophila menziesii. NCBI lineage: Eukaryota > Viridiplantae > Streptophyta > Magnoliopsida > Boraginales > Hydrophyllaceae > Nemophila > Nemophila menziesii. Next base: position 710,230 of record JARWIR010000125.1, read on the forward strand.
TAATGACACTTTGGTTACACTTATTCCAAAAGGGGAGGTTCAGGAATCAGTTGCGGATTATAGACCTATTGCTTGTCTTAACTTCAGCTATAAAATTATTTCGAAGATTCTTGCTAATAGATTACAGCCGATTATGGATGATCTAATATCGCCTACCCAATCAACATTCATTAAAGGGAGAAGTATTCAGGACAACATATTAATTACGCAGGAAATTTCTTTCTTTCTTAAAAATAAGAGAAAATCAAATAGACACTTTGCGGCTGTTAAAATTGATATGGCGAAGGCTTATGACCAAGTCAACTAGGACTTTCTGGTTCAAACTCTTAAAGCTATTGGCTTTAGTGAAAAATGGGTCAAATGGATCTATAATTGTATATCTTCAGTATCTTTCCAAATAAAAGTCAACGGTCAAAGACTTAGTAAATTTTCTCCGACTAGAGGAATCCGGCAAGGCGACCCTTTATCTCCACTCCTGTTTTCAATACTAACTGAAAGTCTTATCGGTCTTATCAATTATCAATGTCGGGAAGGTAATATCAAAGGTATCAAAATTACTAGAAACTGCCCAAGTCTCACGCATCTTTTATTTGCCGATGACGCTTTATTTTTCATAAATATTGATAAGAATGAAATTGAAGCTTTTAAAGATACTATATCACTTTTTTGTCAAGCCTCTAGTCAACGAATTAATTTTCAAAAATCTTCAATTCTATTTAGTAAAGGAACTCCAGAGAATGTTTGTGAAGAGGTGGCTAAGAATTTAAATGTTACAAGGACTTCAGCTTTTGGCAAGTATTTGGGGATACCTTTCTCTCTTAAAAGAGCAAAGTCAGAAAATTTAAATTATATCATGGAATCAATCTAAAACATTCATTTCTTTAACAAAATCACTTTTTTCTCTTTATTAATTGCATATACCCTATTTTACTTTCTTGATGTATTATCTTTTTGTCCAACCCCTTTTTGTTATTTGTTGTTGATCTAATACACAAAACAGTCATTTGTGTATTACAACAACACACAAAATCACGTAATAATCCCTTTTAGTCATGCTTTTTTTTAGTCTTTGATTTTGTGTATCACATGAACACACAAACTTATTGTTTTGTGTCATGATGTAATACATAGAAAAAAATCTGTGTCTATTACTTTAGCGTCGGAGACCCTAAACACTAAAAACTATAAAATTTTAACACTAAAAACCATAAAACCTCAACCCTAAAAACCATATAACCTAAAATCAATAAACTCTAAACCCTAGCCCTAAACCTAAAAACACTAACTCTAACCCCAAACCCTAAATCTGAAACCCTAAATTAAAAACCTTAGACCTAAACCCTAAAACCCTAAACCTTAAATTAAAAAAAAGCCTAAACCAGCCTAAATCCTAAAAGAAGAAAACATACTAATATGATGGGGCCTGTGATTTTATTTGTTCAGGGAATACAACAACTGAGTTTTGTGTGTTCTTGAAACAGAAGAAATCGTAGAGAATGATATAAAGGACTAGTATGACGGGGTTTGTCATTATGTGTGTTCCAATTCTACACAAAACTGACTTTTGTGTATTACCAAAACCCTAAAAACGCTAACCCTAAACCCTATATATGGTAATAAATTAACAAGAATAAACTAAAATCATTTTTATGAAATTATAAAACTGGAAAGCCGTTAAACCTAGTCCATAAAACTTAAACCCATAGAATCTAACCTTAATAAAACCAAACCCTAAAAAACTAAATCCTAAACCCTAAACCTAAAAACACTAATCCTAATAAATCGGTACATACAAATTTGAGTTTTGTTTATTGCAAGAATACACAAAACTGAGTTTGTGTATTCTTGTAACATACAAAATCACAGGAAGGGGATAAATGACTAGTATGACGTGGTTTGTCATTTGTGTGTTACAGTATGATGTGTCATTTGGTGTGTTACGTGAATACAAAAAATAAAAAATACATATAATCCAATATCTTCACATTCGTTTTTTTCGTATTTCATCATTACACAAAATAGTCGGTTTGTGTGTTCATGTGATACACAAAATCACAAACAGGAAGTGGCTTAACTGAAAGAAAAAAAGTGAATTTGTGTGTTGCTGTTAAACACAAATGACTGTTTTGTGTATTACACCAACACATAATATAACAAAAAATGGTTGAACAAAATATAATACATCAAGATAGTTAAAAAGGAGTAAAAATAGGGTATATGCGATTAAAAGAGAAAAATATGATTTTGTTAAATAAAGGAGTGCTTTAGAATGATTTTATGATTTTATGTGTTATAGGAATATATAAATATATCTTTATGTATTGTAGAACACATAAAAGTGAATATCAAAGTTTATAAATCAATAAAAATAAAAATAAATAAATCGTTGATGTAGAGTCATGAACTTGACACATCTAAAAATGCGATTTTTTAATTTTTTTTTGATTTTTTTTAAATTTTTTTGGAATTAATTATATTCTTTTTCAAATCACGGAAACGCGTATGTGTTGGAACTGACCATCTATTTTTGTGTGTTATAGCAACACATGAAACGGAATATCAAAATTCAAAAAATCAAAAAAAATTCATAGACGTAATTATTAATTTATCTCGTCAAAAAATGTAAATTTTCTTAGAATTAGTTATGTTTTTTTTTAAATTTACGGACGTGCGCGTATGATGGACTAGTTAGTGGTGATTGGTGTTGACGGCGGTGGCGGAACTAGATGGTGTTGGTTATGGGAGAAGGTGATGGTGGTCGATAGAGAATAATGTAGATGGTGGTGGTGGATGCATGAGGTAGTGTTGGTGGTGGGGTGGTGGATGCATGTGTTTGTCGTGGTGGTGGATGCATGAGGTAGTGGTAATGGATGCTTGAGGTGGTTATGGTGGTGGTGGATGCATGAGGTGGTGGTTGTGGTGGGTGCATGAGATGGTGGTTGTGTTGGATGCATGAGGTGGTGGTGGATGCATGTGGTTGTGGGGGTGGTGGATGCATGAGGTGAATGTGGTGGTTGTTGTGGTGGATGCACGAGGTAGTGATGGTTATGGACGAAATTGGTGGTGGTGGTGGTGGTGGTGGTCGGTGGAGAATGTATGAGGAAGTGGTGATAGTCGTGGTAAATGCATGAGGTAGTGGTGATAGTCGATGACGGTGGCCGAATCTTAGAATAAAACGAAAATAAAATAAATAAATCATATATTATGAATATTATATAATAAAAATGAAAAGAAAATATTTAAAATGATATTTAAGGTAATAGTGGAAGGTAAATATATCAAAATACTTGAATTAAATTTTTAATCAACGACTAAGTACTAATTAATTTGTTTTTTTTTTTCTTGAAATAAAATTTAAGAAATTGTAATTAATTGGAAAATTTCTTTAAATATAATTCATAAATAATTTTAGTTATATTATTGAATTAAGTTATATGATTATTAATTTATAAATATAATTATATAATTTAATATTATAAATAAAATAAACTTAAAATTAGATTAAATAAAAATATATTTAATATATAATCTGTAGTCCAACAACAAAAAAGAATAATATAGAGTTATATAGTCAAGTTAGATCAATTTAGCCTAACTCTATAAATAATGCTTGTTTTAATTTAAAGTTTTTGAAAAAAAATATAAATAATGCTTGAGACTAGATATTTTATAAGAATCAATCTAACAACAAAACAATATTTATCACTACCGACGAGTTAAATAAGTCATAGATCAGAAATAGAAAATAGTTAAATACATGTGCAACACAACACAACACCTGCACGACACAACAGAGAAGCATTCCTCTTAGATACTTCAACTGCTCAGAAGAGAGATTCTTCCAGCTACATCCATTCTCATACAAGACACTACAATACAACAATACTGCGACCATCACATGCCTGCTCTCTATTATTGCTGCCTATTTCATCACTTGTTTTCCTAGTCACTTGGGTTCCTACTCTATTGTTGCTTGCTCCTTTCGGTGGTTAGGCTAAGTCCAATGGGCTCCCAATTGTAGCAAAAAGCTACACTTATGAGTTGAAAATCATATTTTAGCACTCCAACAGCCTCCCGATTATAGAGAACCCAATTATAAGGTTCCCAATTCATAAGTTTTCACCCCCAATCCATCAATTTTAATTTTTTTTAAATCTAATCTATTCTTTATTCTAGTTTATTTAAATATAAATATATATATATATATATATTTAAATCTTTAGTAGATAATTATATGTATATATATATATATATATATATATATATATATATATATATATATATATATATATATATATATATATCTATATTATATTTCGAAGTTTTTCCTACGGTCCTGATTTACCCACTTAAGTGGTGGCCAGGATCGATTCTGAAAAAACATAAGTGGTGGCCAGGATCGATTCTGGCAAAACATAAGTGGTGGCCAGGATCGATTCTGGCCCCACTTATCATTAATACAATAAAAAAAAGTTAATACCCAACCCTAAAACCCCTCACCGCTTTCCACACTCACCTCCCCATCATCTTCGTCTCTAACGTATCCACAATTCCTTTCGTTCTTTCGCCATCATCACCGCCACCACGGCGCTCGCCGCTCGAGGACCAATCGCCACCATGTGAAGAACATCTAACTTAATTGCTTCTCCGCCATGGCCTTCACCATCACCATCATGTAGAGTTGCTGTATCGCCTTCACTGCATTTGAACAAAAAAATCACTCACTTTCCCATCATCAACCCGGCTTGGTGAAGACCTCATATGAAGGTAAAAAATTAATTTTTACTAATGAAATGCTAAAACCTAAATCTCTGCACACTCTCATTCATTGGAACAAAAAACAGAAAGGAATCTCTTCACACACACCTTCCCAGCCAGCCGCTCTCCTACACAAGAAAACTGTCGCCACTCAGGGACCATTCTCCACCATCATCAAACTGACATCATAGGAATTTGTTATTTAGAGGTTTAAACAAAAGTTACGAGTAAGGTAATTATTATAGCAATTCTATCGTCCTTCACATTGAAAATTGACATCATAGGAATTTGTTATTCAGAGGTTTAAACAAAAGTTAATTCGAAATAATTCTTCTACTTTTTTTTTGTTTGCAGAAGAAAGGTGTTACGAATTCAAACTAAGTTTAGATGACACTTGATGATTTTGCGAATCTGAATTGGGTTTTGAATGGATTTCCTAATTCTTATCTTTTACCGATGGGTTTCATCACCGGGTATGTTGTTCTCTATGCTATAATAATTTAGGCAATTTTGTCACTGGATTGCACTAAGACATTGAACTAGAATCCATAAAAAATGTATATTGAACAAATAATCATTCAATCATAAATTACAATTTATTGATTAAATAAAATCTGCCCTTATAAGTTGTACCCATTTCCAGCTTAATGCAGATGATTATTATGAGGAACAAAACTCAGTTGAAAGGCTTCTCCAGATGCTGCATAATGATGATCCAAAGAAAATGTTTAAGGTACATTAAACTCTGTAATCACATAGTTCATTTTGTTGTTTCAATAAAAAATTATTAGTTATTTTGTACAATACGAGGACTTATAGTGCAATTAATTCAGTTAATATTAAATTAGGTACTTATAAGGTGATTTTGGAATAATATAAGGATATATGGTGTGATTAATTCAAAAAATGGAAAATCGTGGGTGCTTGCACTGGACTTTGCTAGGGACCGAAAGTGAAATTAACAAAAAGATTGATTTGTTTCTCTATGTTCAGGTTATTGGTTCAGATCTGATAAAGAGAAAACAAGTATAATGATATACTATTCAAGAGGCATCCTATGTGATGTATAATATACGGGCCTTAGGTATGAGAAATTTTACAATTATACCCCTTATATTACTTCCCACTTTATATGCGGCGTATGAGTTTTTCTCAGTAGGACCCCAAATCGCACAACTTTTTGCCATCCTGGACCAGATTTAGTGCATTTGTTACTAATATTAGAAGTTATCTCTCAATCTCAATTAACAAAAATTTGCCTATCTGAATATGCAGCTCGCAAGTGTAGGGCCCTCGCAATTGATAAGGAAGTATGTAAAACCAAATATGTGTTAAGAATGTCCATATCTGACATTTGGAGAGAATTGGCATCAAAATTTAAATGTGAAACATGAGTTGAAATTAAATGAGTGCTCAACCAGAGTCAAAACAACTTTGTATCATGTAACTCACGCCTAGCTCCGAATACACAGGTACGTTCTAATTTTTTGTGTTATCCTCTCTTCAACTCTGTTAGTTACACACACTTACACACTAATACACGCAGCTAAATTTATATTGATTCAAATTTGTTTAAATTTTTTGAAATACCGATCAATCTTGCTCATCTTTTGGATGTGAGCATGATTGGAGTGTATTTACCGAGGCTCCTGCATTTAATTAGTGCATTTTGCTCATTTTGCTAATTTTTCTCATGGTTTTTAAATGATGATTATGATGATGTAGCTGAATCAACTGATAATAATATAACTGATGATTATGTGATGATATTTTTTTATTCCTTCTCAACTATTTTATGAGTCAAATTATAATTTCTGACTCGATTCTTGGCATGACACGTTAGATTTCACTGAATAAAGATCCGCCCAGATAAATCATCATCACAACCTCCTTTTGTTCTTTGACTAAAAAAATCAGGGGGTCCCAGAACATATTCTTGCTCAATAAATTTGTGGTGTTGAATAGACGCGTTTTTTAGCGACAATAGAACAAGAAGGGAACTTTTCATATAGGGCCTTCTCAAATGTGGATAAAATAACTAACTTTGATCTGTCCAATGACACATTTCCATCTGTAAGAATCAATTCTAAGATTCAAGACAATATTGTGGTCTTTCAGATTAGTTCTTATTTGAATTTTTTACCGTGTATTGGTGGATATTTATAATTTAGTATCATCTTGATGTACAGGGTATGCATATAGCGGCTGCTATGGAATTAAATAGAAGATTACTACCAAAGTTGAAACAGTTACATACTACACTAAACTTCAAGGTTGATCTAAGTTTTTTTACTATTTTAAGATTGTGCCTTAATGTTTGACAAGCTTATAACTGAAGTAGATAATGACTAAGTATTAGTGTAGTAGTTGTAAAGATATATGTGATGATAATTGTCTTATATAACTTTCTCTACCAGAAGTTATAAGGATTGGAATTGTAAATATGTTGATAATATTGCAAAGTGAAACTGACAAGTTATTGTTGTTGGAGCAGACAGTTGAATTCAAAGACATTGTTAAAATTGGGCGGACCCACACTCAAGATGCAACACCCTTGACCCTTGGATAAGAATTTAGTGGCTAAACTACTCAGGTTAGTTTCTTTTTTCCATTAATTACCCTTTTCATAAATTAGTTTCTTTTTGAAATATTTATGTATATTTCACTGTGATTGTAGGTAAAATATGGAATCGATAGAGTTTTGTGCACCCTTCCCTACATGTATCAGGTTCCTCGAGAATTTCATTTTTTAAATCAAATTATTCTTCTTTTCCCCTCTTTTCTGTCCTCTTTTATTCTTTTACCTCTCTGTAACATAGTGGAGATATTTCTTGAACAGCTGGCACAGGGCGGTACTGCTGTGGTCACTGCTTTAAATACGAAGAAATGGTAAGTTGAGTGATATTCTACTCCACTAGATATTTAGGTATGTCAAGTGGCTGAATTCTTAATATTTTAACAAAACGATACATTTGTTTTGACACATTTACATTTTGGTATGCAATAGGTATTGAAGTAATGTGTTTGGTCTCTCTTATTGATGTGTTTCCTATTTTGCATAACAAATCCAAATTCGATCCCTAGCTGTTCAGGGACCATAGTGCAATTACATAATAAATTTGAGGCTATTATGGTAGATTGTGAAGCTGAAAAACAAAGTGTTGGGGGTTCGAAGTATGTAGGGACCTCCAATGCAAATACTTCAAATGCAGGTTAATATAATTGATGGCCATGAAACAAATTTGAGAATGATATTGTTAGAGATATGGAGAAGATATGGTGAAAGTTTAGAAACTAAGAACACCAAGATTTACATACTTTTATTTCCATGTTTGCAAGCTGCTCTCTTTTTGTGTTTTTTATATGAATTTTGAGTATTTTATATGAATTATTGGATTTATTTTATGATTTTGGATATTATTATCATAGTTATATGTAATTTTTTGGTTTGATTATTAATTTTTTACTACTAGCTATCTGTATCTAACCATGAATTCACTTTCGTATAAAAAAATTAATCAATTTTAAAAAATTGTATGGTATATTTTTGTCAGGCTTGAAAGGTTATATCCTTAATTAATTTTTTTGTCAAATAGTGTCTAATTAGTGTTAATCCTTTGAATATCAGATACAGGTTTTTATGTTTCTAAATTCAATTGCACTTGCATGGATATTTTCTTTTTTTTGTCTGAAACTTAATTGCTTCAATTTGTCAAGTAATTAATTAGTGTTTGAAGCTCAATTCTAATTGAAGCACTAAATTGCACATGCTGGTGGAACATTTTCCAAAAAAAAAAAACAATTATGCCAAGTTGAACAATGGATGAAACCTCACTATAATTTTAAAAGAAAAAAATGAAAACAAATATGTACATGTGGGTATATAAAAATAAATACTAGGTATATTTTATACATTAAGGTATTTGAGCAAATTTGCTCTTTCATCTAAAAATAATTTATAGTGTAAGTTAGATATTAAATTTCAGGCATCAAATGTAAGTTAATAGGATTAACGTCCAATAATCTCCTATGTTATTTTTTATTTTTCTTAACTATAGTTGTCATTTACTCTCCCATTAAAGGTATTATACATTTTCTTGACATTTGTACACTCATGATTTGTTGAGTTTGTAATAATAAAATTATTATCAACCTTTGATGTATTTGGTTTTAGATTTATATGCCTATATGCATGTGAGCTGATATGCACCAAGTTTTTATATTTTGGTTTCTCAATATTATGTAAGGATGTTTCAAATTGAGCTTTGTAAAGTTATAACTCATCACACCTTACTACATTGTATAAGCCACTGATTTTGTTCTAATGTTAAAGGTTCAAGTTGTACAAATTTTGTGAATCATACTTGGAAGATGGTCAAAATGTATAATTCTGAATTTTGTGTTGTATGAATTTGGAATATACTTTCCATCTTAAGACCTCTTATTACTTAGTTTTTGTGTCAAACACTTTTTTGCAGATCAAAACTTTTGGAATTTGGTTTGGGATTGGCTCGATGATCTTCGTAACAATAACTTGCTAGCAAATCTACTACTTGACCATTCAGATCATTGATGGAGTAAGTTCATATGGTTGGTGGAATGTTTGACGAACCACCATTCATGTTCAAATGATAATTTATAATTGTATTTTTGGGATCAGTACTTTGCTTTCTTTGAACAAGGAAGAAAGTATATGTACATAGATAGCTTACAAAGAGGAGGCAATGGTCTTTTAGCTATACTTAATTATTTCTATGTAAATGTGTAATCTTTGTTATTTGATTTGATCATATATTAATATTATTTTTATATTCTTGGTATCCACTTTCCATCATGTTATAATAATATTGACTTCTCAGGTATATATATGAGTAACATTGGGTATCATCCAAAAAGTAATCACCTAAATATCTAATCACTTCTTATACATTGCTTCCATTTTTTGATTAAAACGTAATCATGCACTTTAATTTTTGCCTAAGTACCTTCAGGTACATGGTTTTTCTTTTTCTTTATATTTAAAAAAAAAAGCTGATGGTGATTATATGTATAGATGTATTTTATCATTTTTAAAGCTTATTTTTACAAGTAATAGAATGATTTGCATTTCTTTTATATATAATTCAATTATGAATTTTACACAATCTATTATACTTTTTTTAACTCATTTTAGCCCAAGTACCTTCAGGTACGATCTTGGTGCATTTTTTACTACATCTTAACTTCTCAGCATGCCAACTTAAAGTAAGAAAAATTGACGATTGGTTGATTTTTTTCCGAAGTGACTTCAGTCACGGGCAATACCTAGTATATATATATATATATATATATATATATATATATATATATATATATATCAATCAGTTCCTAACCTTAGAAAATCATCATCTGGTTGCATAAGCTTAATATACATACATAAATTATTATGGAAGCAATCAGGAGGATCTAGATGAGGATGAAGCAAGAGCTAGAGTTTAATTACATCAATCATACACTTCTCCATATCTATTCTTTAGGCAAACTAGTATTAGATCTATTTTGTCTATGAGGTATTACGAAGCTATTTATTCAATAGTTTAAGTATGCATAATTTCTCTTTAGGATTGTAACTATACGAACCATTGGTTATTGTTTTTTTGTTTTAATTTGAATCTGGGATTTTAGTATTCTAATTGATTTGGTTCTTAATTTCCATTGACTATATTCTTGTGATTGTTTACTATCATTGACGTCACGAATCAAGGGTAGGTATTAGTAATTAGGTTATTCACTAGTGGCGGTGATCATCTGACGGGGGGGTTTAACTACAGAACTAGAATATAGACGCGTGGTGTCCGTTATTGACCGACAGGCTTGACTAACCACGTAGCCAATTGGGTAAAGGAACTTCACATCCGTAAGTAAATTTAATACCTTAGAGGGGTTTATCTTACCGTAGGATAGCTCCTAAGTACACCCGGCAGGGGGTTAGGAGATTAGTCTCGACTATTGTGAAATTTAATCACCGTATTAACATAATGTTAAAATGACAAGATTTGTGTACCAGGAATCTATATGCAACACTGTTGTGAGAATATCCAATAAAGATGTAATCGATGGTCTGACCATTTTGGGAGCAGAGATTGCTACCTTTGCCAAGCATCCCACACTTTTAAGTATTTAAAGAAAGGTGGTTTTCCTTTGCATAATTTGTAAGAAGGTTTATATACCTTCTTGTTTGGGACCTTATTAAGGATGTGGTTTGTGGTGAGCAAAGCCACTCCCCACAAGCTATGTGTTAATTCTGAGTTAATCAGCAAGGCATTCATCATTTCTCTCAATGTGCGGTTCTTGAGTTCAACAATCCTATTTTGTTGAGGCGAATAAGGAGTCATGGTTTGATGGATGATTCCATGTTCAACGCGGATTTACTCAAAAAATTGAGACACATATTCTCTTCCCCTATATGTTCTAAAATTCTTAATCTTTTTATTTAGTTGATTCTCAACTTCAGTTTTGTATTTCTTAAATACTTCTAAGGCCTCATCCTTACTTCGAAGCAAGTATATTTGACAATACCTTGTGCAATAGTCAATGAAAGTTATATAATACTTTTGAGTAAATGCCTCCATTACCCCTAAAAGTATACCCGTTTTGACAGTTTCCCCCCACTAGATTTTTTGTGTCTAGATGACCCTTAAATTTCATTTTTGTGACTGGATGCCCCTTTCGTGACTGGATGCCCCTTAACGAAATAGGCCCAATTTAAATATCAACAAAAGCCCATACTTGATTCCCCTTTCTGGATGCCCCTTTCGTGATATTTAGCATAATACTTTTTATATTTAAATGACCATATGTTAGGGGGCATCCACTTACTCCATAACAAAAAAAGACGCCATTTAATCTCTCCATAAAATGAATCTTAATGGGCATTTAGTCACGAAAATGAACCGTAAGGGTCATCCAGTCACGAAAATAAAGCTTAAGGGGCATCCAGTCATGAAAATGAAATTTAAGGGGCATCCAGTCGCAAAAAATTTAGTGGGGGACAAACTGTCAAAACGGGTATACTTTAGGAGGTAGTGGATATATTTACTCAATACTTTTTCCCACTTCTAGTTAGCACAAACGAGGTTTTGGTTACTGGAGTTCTTTCGATAAATTTAAATGAGGTTTTGGTTAATTTTGACTCAAAACATACTTTACATTTCTTTTCAAAATTGAAGTTCACATTAGGTAATAACCCGAAGTTTACTAACTTAGAGTGGTAAAGTAGAATAATATCTTTTGCTGCCACCTCTTAAAGTCAGAACCATTAAACATGTCTGTCCTGAAGACTTGTAAACCTAGCTCTGGAAAAGTGGAAAGAAAATTAAGGAAAGTATTATTGGGATTGTATGCCAAAGACAATGAGTTTCTACTTAATGAGTACAAATATACAAGAGACATATAATCATTATGATTAAGACCAAAAGCATGTGATGCAAAAGGTGACCAGAAATAATAACATAGTATAAGGTCAGTTGATGTTTGAGTGCAAGGATACGACATGTTATCAGGATGACTATGCGCATGTTGTAAGTTGGTACCTAGAGGTGCTCACATCATAAAGTTTCTCTACCAAGTAATCACTGTTTGGTATTTTGATTCCATGGAGGTCATATGGAGGTTTATCATAATAGGTGGCATGCCTACGGTTAACGAAGTAGTCCCCTCGGTGGTCAAACTTACCAATACATCTGGATATGTATAAAAGTGACTTATATGGATCACCTTACTAGTTAGAAAATGTTTTGTAACTACTGAGGATGAGATACTCTCAATCTTAAATGTGTATGGACGCGGTGATTAGGTCAAGTATGAACACTTTGATATACCATGTTTGTGGGTCAATGAAAACCCCACATATCATGTATGTTGGGTATGCTACTTGATCGGTCATGGCGTGTACACGCAATAAGGTATCTAGGATATATCATTGTACTGAATATCCTAACCCTGACTAGGTAATATGTGGTGTAATTGATTTCAAGTGAGTGTTTGAGATTAAGTGAATAATACCTATAAAGGTGAACCGAGTACAATTTTGATGACTATGTATGATATCGAGGGGTAATTTGGTCACTCCAACTTAATATGTCAAGGACGAGGATCGCACTTCACCAACCCTCTGTATAAACAATATTTGCCAGCAGGAGTTCAATCGTATTTCTATAGTGGAGCAGTTACATGATTCTTAGTATAGATAATAGACTTATCTTAGTAAACCAATAAGTTATGAATAAATATGTCTTTTGTTACCTTCTTCAAATGTTAAATAACTATTTATAGCGAAATTTATTTTTAGCATGGTTACATATACAATATGTATGTGAATGTAGAAATTAGGAAAAATGATTAATTATTATTTAATAGATATAAGAAAATGATAACTTAATATTATTTATTTTATTAAATGGATAAATAATTAATAATAGTTAAATGCAAGTTAATGTTGATATCTATCTAATAAAAAATATTTTATTATCTTGGGATAATTAAATAAAGAGGCAATTATATATTAAAGCCCCCACAACATTGAACTACCAAATCGTTTTCTTGAAGGAAAAGGTAAATATTGGGCTCCTAGCCCAACTCAAATTCGAGCCCAAAAACATGGAATCAACCCCGTTTTTGTTTTGGTCCTAGCAGTTTCAATACTCATCCGATTGACGCGTATGAGTAGTCGAAATTTATCGTTTCGGAAAGATTTTTGATTTTGCTCTACACCGTTTCTCCAGATTCCTCACCGATTTTAAGATATAAGCTGATTTGTGGTCGTAGGTGCATGAATTCAAATTTAAGGCTGCTTTTCCTTTTCTATATTTTTAGCTTTTACTTCCTTATCTTCAATTTCCATGTTTATCTTCTTTCCTTTAGCTTTTTGTACCAACTTGGACTCTAATTAATTATCATATATCTCTAAAGTTTCACACTAAATAAATAATTACACCCAATATGCTCTAAAAATAATAAATAATCAATTCAAGACCCAATATAGGAAAATGTACTAAATCATGTGAAAATTAACCTATAAACTAATAAATACGCCTAAAATAATGTCTCGGAAACAGAGCCGGCCCTGGACAGGTGCAACAGGAGCTACCGCACAGGGCCCAATAATTTAAGGGGCCATAATTTTATTTTCTTATATAAAATATAGTTATAAAATAAAAAAATTAATGTTTCTAATCTAATTTTCAAGCCTGGTTTATATTATTTAAACCAACGCATTAACATATTCCAGTTTCCAACATCCAAAAACCGTTTCCAATCCTCAAATTTTTTTATTTGTATAATAACTATATATGAATATGGTATGGCTTAAACCTGATTTATCATCTTATTCATTTATAATCACTTGTTAGGTATGTTCATTCGAATCCTTAATTATATTTTTTATTTTGTTGATGATTTATTAAATTGACAATGAATTAAATAATCTTGCAATTTGTTAAATTGTCAAAATTCAAACAATTTGCTATTTGCTGGCCGCTATTTTATGTTTTTAGTTTGTATTTTGCGGACCCAGTACTTATTTACCTAAATTTTTAATAAAGATATTTATAAATATACCAAATATATAAATTTAATAATTTAATAAATTAAAATTGAATTAAGTAATCATGTATATATGTAAAAAGTTTAAAGATTGTAAGTTTTTTATTTGCTATTTGCTTTTTTTCAATTGGTCGTTTGAAGACTCACTGATCATATTTAGAAATTATGGTTTACTTGATCTTTTAATAATTTAATATTACTATTATCAAATGCATAAAATAAGGATTGGAAAAAAAAGTACTGAAAAAATATTGGAAATGAACTTGCAAGATTTTTTTTCTTTTTGGGTAAATCGATTATATTATAAAATATCAAAATTCTTTCGGAGAGTTCAATATTCTTTTTTTATGTATATTAGAAATTTGATTATTAGTTATATTTGATTATTTATGTAGATGAAAATTAAGTATTAAATTAATTAAAAGATAATGAAATACAAATTGATTAAAGGTCAAACGAATAGGGAAGAAAAGATATGATTGCCTCTCAATTTTTTTTTCAAGTTCGAACTATTTTTGACAAATGTAAGCAATTGCGGATTTTGTTTGTGATATTACACTTTCAGAATCTACTTTGCTAGTTTATTCTAAATATATTACAATTTTTATATTTAATGAATATTAAATATAATTATAAGATTTGAAATAATAAAAGCCTAATTTAAAATTTTCGCTCAGGGCCTAAAACTCGACAAGACCGACTCTGCTCGGAAATAGATTTTATTATCACAAATGAGGAGACATCAAGTTGCTAAATATTCTAATTTCCTATTTAATCCATAATATGTCAATTTTAGATATTTTCTTCTTTGGGTGTTGAATTAGTCTACTTAATTAAATATTATGTAAAATCATCAAGTATTACAGTAAAATAGACTTGACATGTCCTAATTAATAGGCCATTACACCTTATTATTAGGACACATCATGTACGATGGGTATAAATACCATGTTAGCTCTCAAACGCTCAAGCTAGTGACTAGAACGATAAAGGCCTTCTCGAGTACAAATGTGGTCTTGTAGAATCGTGAATTAGACTGAAATGTAGTATTAAGACTAACGATGTTAGGTACCTCTGCATGCAAAACAAATGTTCTATTTATTGAGTTAGATGGAAATTGTCTTCAACAATCATTTATTAGATAAGTACAAAATGTTAGCGTTGGTTAACCTATCGATGAGACCTTTAGTCAACTACTATCAAAATTGTTCTCCATGAGTTAAATGATGATTAAAATATGACTGGTAAGCTAATGTACTAATTAGATACTTGAGTATCCAAGTCTAATCTTTAATCCCTCGATTAACAGTGTCCTTTCTTCGTCTTCTAAAGTTTTTTCCTTTGAAAACATATGAAATAAGTATTTGAATGTCTCAAGGAAGACTAGATTGACTTATAAGATTCTTATGAATTGTGTATCCTTGCTCGAAAGGGAAAATATTGAGAGCCTACCCTTGAGTAATTTTAGGCATATTGTTAGAAGAGACGAAATCCCCTTGTTCGTAATCATACTACTCACCGACCCTCTAGAAAACTTTGGTGCATGCGGAGGGTACTCGGATTGTTAGTGTCTATACATACTACACAAAAGATGATTAGGTTCATATCCTCGTACTCAAAATATCCTTTCTAAACCTCAAAGACAATGTTAAGGACTTACTCAGTTCGTCTACTATTCGTGTGAAATTACCCTATGGACAGGCCTTCATTAAATGATCAATCTAATTTGTTCTTCCAATCTTATCACCTCTTTTCAAAGATGCAAGCATTATACTAATTCATACCCATGTTCAACTCACCTCGTAGTGGCGATAATCGATGTTGAATGTAGTTTGAAGCTACCGGTCCACCACCATCCATTGACTCCCTATAAGCACAAACTCGTACTCCCCATGTTCGATTAATTTTACCGTGACTGACGTTTACTAAATCAAGTTGGCCTTGCGATTCTCATATTTGATGGAGTTTTGTGGAAAGATAACGGTACCCCATTGGTTACTTAGATTTAAAACCACACCGCTTTTACACCAAACGTTTAGCCTCTGGAAATTTCCTCCCTTGATCTTCAAACTTGGGAAAGACTTTGACGTCTTGAATATTATCATTTGTAGCTTCAAATTCATAATATGGAATTATAGTAACATCAACATGCTTCAACATTTCATTAACATATACAATAGTAGGTATAATTGAGTTCATCCACGTCATTGCCCCCTCAATCATACTATTTTCAGTACAGGTGCCTTTGGGGTTAGAGAAGTCAGAGAAGAGTCTGTATCCATCATATCAACTAAATATGCCCTAAGTGGAGTCTTTGTTGGTCCTTGTCAACAAGAAGAAAGCTAGGAAGTCAATACTGCACCCTTAACCGACATACTTTTCTTTCTCGAGGTTTTGATTTGGTCAGGGAGCACTAAGCACCAGTGGCATCAACGATTACCGTTTAAGAGATAAATGTCTATTAACTATATTATACGTTTAAGGGTTTGGGTTTTTTTATACTAGTTAAGGTTTTTTATAAATTTGATAAAATAATCATCTTATTAGATATATTAGATCTATCATAAGATTTTCATACATCTATAACAAAAAAAATCCCTATCTAAAGTTCAAATCTTACAAATCACAATATAATCTTTAGAATCCTACAAATTCCTTATAATCAAGAGTCAAGGCCCATTAAAAACATTATCCCTTCGAGTTACGAAAAACCATTATTCCCAAAATCTCGATTCTATAGTTTGTGGACGGTTGAGTTATTTTAATATTTATTTTGGTATATTGTGATGTGTGACCGTGTGAGTGGCTACATTATATTTTTTTTGGGTCATTTAACTCATTATACAATTTTTCTTTTCGGTCAAAATAAAAACATTATATAGAGTGAGGGGTACTCTTATTTTAACCTTCAAATAACATTACTTAGAGAGAGAAAGAGAGAAAGAGAGAGAAGCAAACGATGTCGCAAACCGGAGACGAAGACAAGAAGCCGGCAGGAGATCAATCTGCCGCTCACATCAACCTCAAAGTCAAAAGCCAGGTCTCTTTACTAAACCTTAGATTTTGATTTATATTTCATTTTTTTCCCTTTTTCCGTTAATAATCGTACTGTTTTGTGAAAAGATTATAACAATTTTGGGGAAATTGGGTTTATTAGTTGATTTTAGTCACTTTTTATACTTGTATCCTATTTAAAAAAATTAGGGTTTTGATTTTGGAAAATTGGGAGTAATCGATTTTCTATTTAGGTAAATATTAGGGTTAATTGTAGAATTGGTCCTTTGTTTGTGTGACATACTCAAATATGTTAATTTGTTCAGAAAATATCAAATATACCTCTCTTCTGCAAATCTGGGTATATTTGTCAAATTTTGAAATACATGGGTAGTTGCAAATGTTCCTATCTGTGTAAACACTTTTTAATTTTTAAATTTTTTGGAATAATACAGGACGGGAATGAAGTATTCTTTAGGATCAAGAGGAGTACTCAGTTGAAGAAGCTTATGAACGCGTACTGTGATCGTCAATCAGTGGATATGAATGCTATTGCGTTCCTGTTTGATGGGCGTCGTGTTCGAGTTGAACAAACCCCAGATGAGGTTTTTTTTTTTTTTTCTTAAAATCTGTTTTGTTTTTGCATATATACATAAGACATTAAAATTGTGTTGTGGTATTTTCAGTTGGAGATGGAAGATGGGGATGAAATTGATGCGATGCTGCACCAGACTGGAGGGTCATTTGTTTAAATTATTATTATGTGTCCTTTTTATGAAGAAACACCTTTATGAGTTGTAGTTATTGGGGTGATGAATTGATGAACATATTTTAAGTATGCTTTTGTGGAACTTTAAGTTAATGTTATTTGCCTTGAGTAGTAGTAGACTTATTGTTGCTTGGTATATTTTAATGACTTTCTTATGGTGTTATATCTGTTTGGTTTCTGGTGTTATATGATGCTTTTTCAAGGTTTAGAGTTGTATCTTTTGTTTGTTTGGACTGCATTTCAGTTCTACATCTTAGCAAAGCTCTTCCAATTTTGCCTTCTTGCACAATATCTTCCTTTATCGTGTGCAATTGTTCCCCTGAATTTTTTCAAAATGAATATTGTGCATCTTAAGTCTTTGATCCACTTTTATTGTCGACCCAAACAAAGACCTGTTATCCAAGTAAAGCTTTGCTAATTGTTTCTAACACATCTTCTACTTCAACTTTTTTAGAGTTTCAAAAAGTGTCACTTGTATAGAATGGAAGTCATAAGGGTAATATACCAAATACTTTTATGTGATTTTTTTGAAGGTCGAATATCCTCTTATATGATGAATTATGAACGACTCCTGGATCATTGAGGCAAAGCTGTCAATAAAGTTTATCTTCTCTAATCCCCCTCTGGTTTATATGGAGATCCTTCATAATCTTTTCCTTAGTTACTACTCTATGTATTTTTAAGTCTTTTTTACTTTTTTGGTTAGCACAAACCTTCTCCCCATAGCTACGAAAGTTCCCTTTCTTGGCAACAGGAACATACTCTTATAGTAGTACTTATTGCCTTTGTTTTATTCTTCTATTTTCAAGAAATACCCCTTCCTTTCTTGGATACTTCCTGGGTTCTACAAAAATTGTCTGCATAACTTTTCACATATATAAAGAATATAATAATTATATTCATCATTACAAAATCACCTTCTATAAATATAAACTTTAATATTTTAATAAAAATAATAATAGAAAAATTAGAAAAAAAGTATCTTAAAATCTTAAATGGACTATATTTGAAACATTATTTTTTATTTTTAGTAAGTAGACAATTGTTGTAGAACAGGAGGAGTAACTTTTATCTACTATATTTCACTATTTTATAGCAAAACCCTTTTGTTTTTCGTTTACACTCTCTTCCTACAAAACCATTCATTCGTCAATAGCTGCAAAGTTAATCAAACCTATAAACTCAAAGCACAATACCAAATCTACGGGATCTATACCAACAAAAACATGTTGGTGACTAAGATTCTTTCAGTCATAAAGTTAATCTCTTCACTGTTGAAACAAGGGCTAGTATATGCTAGGTTTTAAAGGTTAAATGCATGTTCTTAGTGCACAGGCAAAAACAAGTTTTTTCAGTTTTTTACTCAAGAGACGATCTTTTGAACACTTGGCATTTTTGACCTTGGTCTGTTAACGGATGTATGTTACTTCTTTATGTTTGGCATCCCGAAATGGTTATCGAAAAGGTCGACTTCTCCTCATCCATTATGTGGTTTCAGTTAAAGGATCTCCCTCCTACTTTTGTCACCCCAAAATATGACAAAGATATCTGCAAAAACCTTGATTGTTATATTCTAGCTTTAATATATATTGAAGAAACCAATGAAACAAACAAGAATTTGCATATTCGAGTTCAATGGGATGTCAAAAATCCCTTGGTTAATATGTCAATGGTAAAGAGGTCATCCCTTCCTAGTGTAGAAGTTCAAATTTGCTATGAAACGTTAAGCAGGTTATGTTACTATTGTAGTCTGATCTTTTACATTGTTGGAGAATGTAAATTGTTCAAGGAATAAGTTAGGAGAACCATAGGCACTTTCGATTTCCTCTTTGTAGATTGGTTGATTGGATGATTTGGATGGCCCTCTCATGTCTTGAAGAAAAATGATATCGTTTTGGTGGAGAGGACAACAACAATAAAGTAGTTTGGATGCAGGTTGTCCTTCATTTCTATGTGGAGTATGTGGTATTGAGGGGAGGTACGAGAATCAGGATCGAGACCAAGGTAGAGGAGTTAATATAAGCGGTGATGGCCTTGATAGTTGACTAGTTATGATCCCTAATCCCCCAACGTCACGTTTTAATCCCTTTGTTAAAGACAAAATGAATGAAGATGACTATGATATAGATAATTACTATGAAGTGGAGTGATCTATGCCCAAAGACTAATAAAGCTAATATTTCACTACAAAGGATTCCCCTAAGTCTGATTGGCTAGCATGCACAATTAAAAAAATGGTGGATGTTCTAGCCAACCCAAACATGGCAACAAGTGGTCCATAAGGGCTTGGAAAAGAGCGAATCCAACTCAAGATACGACTAGTTTTATATGCGTTAATCCCAATTTAAAGAACCAGAACCTTAGTGAATGTGAGATCCCTACATCCCACCTAAAAACCCAACCCCCTATCCTCTACTCACTTACCCTCACCAGTCAAATCATATTTTATTTCCCCTACTCCACCATCTACTAGCGCCCATTCTTTAACCATCCTATTATCCATCCACCTACTCCCATCGTCAACATCTCTTTTGATGCACCTAGCCATGAAACTCACTCACAGAACCACAACGATTAGACTCTACTATCCCATCTAAATCCAAAAATGATTTTGTTCTACCTTACATCATTGAGCAACGATTCACCCCTAACATATGTGTCTATAGTGGTGGAGTGTTCTCTTGAAGAGAGTCTTAAATAAAGTGGTAAGAAGAGGAAGCTAACACACTCAACGATTGTTAGTTTTGAAGAAGTGAGTAACAGAATGGATGAGCTCTCCTTGTTTGATATCCCGATCTCAGTACCTTCCTTGAAGGCGATTAGTCCTAAAATGTGAGTGGTTTCTCTGCGCAACCCCTACCAACCATGATAGGTGTTTTGGAACTGTCAGGAAACATAGTCACTCTTGATAGTCCAAAACCTTAAAGAGAGAATCTCTAGAGAAAAATTCTAGTTTCTTGGGTTAGACGAAACCAAGAAAAAATGAAGAAGATGTTACTACTTACGGAAAAGATGAAAATGAAATGATTAGTTATGTGGATCACAGTGGAATTGCTCGAGGAATGGCTCTGTTGGTGGTTGATAATTTTGATATATAGGTAATTTCATCATCCAACTAATATATTTCTATATTACTTTATTTAAATGACCTTAATTCTTGGGTTTTACATATTATCTATGCTCTCCCTAATAAGGATAAAAAAAAAATTGAGATATGGGATATATTAGAATTATCCCCTAA
The DNA here is from genome assembly GCA_029959085.1 of Nemophila menziesii. Taxonomy (NCBI): domain Eukaryota; kingdom Viridiplantae; phylum Streptophyta; class Magnoliopsida; order Boraginales; family Hydrophyllaceae; genus Nemophila; species Nemophila menziesii. The sequence continues at coordinate 731,574 of JARWIR010000125.1, forward strand.
ATTTTTTGGGGGAAATCTTAAAACATTATCTAAATGAAGCTTTTTAACAATAATAGAATCCTTAATGAAATCACGTCAAAAGGATGCTCTTTTACTAGAAGAAATAATAGAAATTATGAGGACTTGATCCTTTATAAAGTAGATAGAGGATTATTCTCACCTTCCTGGTATAGTCTATACACTGAAGAGTGAATACAAAATTCCCCTCCTATAGGCTTTGATAACTCTCCCCCATTCTCCATCTTGATTCCCCCTTAGGGTAAATGTGAAAAATCCTTTGGGTTTGACCAAGCTTGGTTGTCCATTCCTTCTTGTGTTGAGACCATATCTAAATGCCTTAAATTATCCATCTCCTATAGTGATCCTCCGCATTCCAGACTTTGTGAAAAATTACACAAATGCAAAAGAACTATATTAAACTAGAAAAAAGATAATGTGTGAAATAATGCGACTATGATCAACATACTTACTAAAAATAACTTGAACCATATACAAGATAATACATGTGAACTATCTTCCCCTCAATCTGACCAATCTGCGTCCATATCTAAGGATATTTACTAAAACAACTTGAGTTCATATACAAGATAACACATGTGGACAATCTTCCCCTTAATTTGACCAATTCATGTCCATATTGAAGGATATTAGTGCTCTCTAGCCACTTAAAAAAGTATTGGGCATTAAAGATAAAATCCCCTAGCTTAAGTTAGTGATAAAACTTTAAGATTCTTTCACTTGTCTGCCAAACTTAGGAGATTCGCTAATAAAAAAAAATTCCTCTTTGAAGACAATGAGAAATGGACATCAGGTGAAGCTGAACTTTAGTCCCACGTTGTTTGCTTTTTTCATGTTCTTTATAATGATCTCGACAATAGATTTATTCATCCCATCTTGCATGGCAATTCTCCCTTTGTCACTCCCGAGGAGAACTATTTTCTTATGGCCCAATAACTCGTGAGGAACTGAAAAAAGTAGTATGGAACCTTGGTGCGACAAAACCTCTGGGTCCTTATGGGTTTACAAGTGCTTTCGTTCGGAGATTCTGGAATGAGCTTAAAGATGATATCCTTTCTATCTGCAATGGAATATTAAAGTCATATTGTTCTTATGGGAAACCTGAATGATACTAACATCATTCTAATCTCTAAGTGCAGGAACCCCCTAGAATAGGTTAATCTAGACATATTTCTTGTACCAATTTCATCTACAAAATTCCTGCTAAATGTTTGTCTTTAGGATCAGTTCATTATCCATAACCTATCTCCTAGAAAATTTGTATTTATTAAAGGTATGGAGATCCAAGATAACATTGTCATAGTGTACGAAGTTATTCCCAAACTTAAACATCTTAGGAGAAATTCTAAATAGAGTAGTCTGTTATCAAAGCTGGCATTCACAAAACTTATGATAAACCAGATGGATCACTTCTTCTAAAAATCCTAGGAAAAATTGGTCTTTTTCCCCCTAGATATCCCTCATTAGTTCTGCATATCCTATGTCAAGTATAATTTTGTTTTAAATGGTTCTCTTACTAGTTCTTTTACTCCATTTAGGGGTGTAAAACAAAGGGGCAAAGGGGTCCCTTATCATCTTATCTCTTCTCAATTGCCAAACATGCATTATAACATATTATTGAACAAGAGTTCTCTAGCTGTGTTACTAAAGGAATCATATTGAACAAAAATTGCCCCCACATCCATCATCTTCTCTTTGCTGATGATCCAACATTCTTTTTGAGGAATCTGAGTTAGAAATTAACTCCTTCAATGAGGTAATTTTTAAGTTTTGTTTTGATTTTAGGCTAACCTTTAATTAGGATAATTCCTCTATTATGACCTTGGCCTCTATCGGGTATTCCTACTGACTAGGGAAATTCTAATATTAAAGTCATGGAAGAAATTTGCTAAAAATTGCTTCTAATTCATTGGGTGGAAAAAATATCTTTTATCAGTGGATGGATAAGCTACCCTAATCTCCTATGTGATACATGTCCCTACATGCTTCATCTATTTTCTCTCTAACCCTAAAGGAGTTATTCAAGAGAATTAATTATCTTACTAGTAATTTCATGTGGGAAAATGAGGAAGACTCATGAATTCATTGGGTAAGATGAGACAAAGTAGCCTCTCCTAAAAGCATAAGGTGACTTGGTCATTAAAAATCGAAAAACTTACAATTTAGCCCTTATTTCTAAATAAACATGGTTTATCTTTAGCAACCTATAATCCCTTGTTTCCTATGAACTTGAAGGTGTCTACTTCCATGACATTAATTTTGAAAAAGCACAAAACTGTAGGAATTCATCCTCGATCTGGAATAGCCAGCTCAAGGGCAGAGATTGTATTTTATCCCATCCTATAAAAGGCATTGGTGATGTTCCTAACACCCTTATTTGGGAATGATGAATGGCTTGATATGGTTTTACCCAAATCACCCCATTATAGTGAAAAGCATGATTTTCCTAAGTTAATAGCATACCTATTTTTCCTAGATTTCGATTTAAAAAATATTATACTAAAAATTGGAATGCTTATCTTGTTAAGTATTTATTTAATGGAGCACAACCTAACCTTATTTGGATATCAAAATTCCTTGGACTGAACAACAAGCAAAACTGATTTGGCCTTTTGATCAACATAATACTTACACTTGTAAAACAGGGTACACTAATGTGCCTATCTTATTTTCCAAGCATCACAATAACGCCAGTTCATCTCACTCTATTAATCAAAAGCTTCTTAAACAAATTTGGGCATCTCCCATTCCCCCTAAGTTTATATTTTTCTTGTAAAGAGATATTATGAATGCACTGTTATTATGAATGCCCTCTCAACAAAGAAGAATATATTCATTAAGAAATTCTCTAACAATGGCATGTGTCAAATTTGATTTAAAGAGGAAAAAACCCTTTAGCACTTGTTTTTTAAATGTGAATGTTAATTTTGGTGCTTATCTCTAATATTAATTCTCGAGTTTCTTTTGGTATGGACAGTTGGTTGAGTTATATTCTATTTTTAATTAGATAATTGGTATAAAGAACATTATTGTTGTTTATGGACTATATGTCATATTAGAATAAAAATGATTTTTATAATACCCCTATGCTATGATAAGTGTCTTATTCTAGCCAGTAATTTTTGCAGAGATATTTTTGGACCATTAGAAGAAATTACAGTAATTTTCAATTATTGGTTGAGAATTTTCTAGTTTCTCCGTATCATTGGACTCCACCAGCTTCTGATGCCTCCAAAATTAACGTTGATGCCTCATTTAAATTAGATAAATCCTCTATTCTTGCTATTATGCGCTACTAGAGGGGGAAATCAATTATTAGCTTTGTCCAGAATATTAAAGCCTCCTCCAGTTTGAACCTGAAGTTATTTACATCTGATTCGCATTGAAGATGATGAAAGATCATGCTTTTTGCAACATTACTATTGAAACTGGCGCAATAATTGTTTTTCACGCAATACAATCACTTAGTCTCGCATGTCATTAGAAGTTTAGGCCCATCCTATTTAACATTGGAAATTTTTCTAAAGCCCTATCTTCAGTAAACATTAAGCTTATTAGAAGAAAAACTAACAATGTAACAAATTGGCTTGCAAAAGCCTTCTCTAACTTTTAAAGTGTTACAATAATTTTCCTTAGAACTAAGTACTTTGTTATCTCGTGATACTACTTTTGTAACGTCCCAAGGAATTGGCTAAAACCCCGAACTTTTTGACAAGTTTTACTATAAGCCACTATTGGATTACAAAAATTGAGACACCTCGTGTAATTTATTTCTTCTACATACGAAAGAGGGCATAAGGAACCACAAGTTAAGAGTTTTTTTCTTCTAAATTTTTAAGGGTATAAGAACCCACAAGGTAAGGGTTGTCAAAAACCACAAGGTGGGGGTTTCACTTTCTCAATAAATTTGTTTTACAAACCTAGGACCATGACTATCCAAATTAATGAACAATGTGTTATACTTTCCATTCTTTCCTTTGCAGGTCAAGTATTCCCTTATGATATGAAAATGGACAATATCCCTATCATGATTTATTGAATTCGGAACAACTTGCTTTTGAGTTACCGATTTGTTTCAACTCTATCTAACTTCGTTATTATTGTCCTTAATAAGAATATTTATTTAAAAAAAGCTAATGAATTAAAAATTATATATAGAATATTAAAAATTAAAAAAGAGACAAAAATACATAAAGATTAGAGTGTAAGACATTCCATGAATTTGGATAGAAAGTTAGATTTTTTTCTGTACCAAATACTTTCTATTAATAATAAAAATAAGTAATTACATAATTATTCAATACTCGAGGGAATAACATCTAGTTTAAGTAATTGAGATAACCGATTACAACACGTGTCAAGACACGAGCCAAGCGTATTTCCTTCAAACTTATACTTCACTACCCAATCGGCTACCCGATGTCTCCCTTTTTGTGATAAATATATGCCCTTAGGAGACATAATTTTAGGTAGAAATTAGACTTATTTGATAGACTTTTATGCTTATTTTGTCATATTGCACTTTCTCCCTTTGGAATTATAGTATTTGCGTTTTTAGAGCTTTTGTGCGTTAATTCGTTTGTTTTAGCATAAATTTATTAGGTACATGGATGCTTGGGAGCACCAATATGAGGAGTATAATTGAAGTTTAGAGTCTTAGATCAAGAGGAGAGGTCAAAAGAGAAAAAGTACCACTCAAAGAGTTGAAGAAGAGCATAAAAATCTGGATAGTTGTTATTTCTTACTGATTTCGAGCCCAAACGGTATTGATCCAGGTCTGGTGATCTAAAGGAGAAAGGTGTGCCTCTGAGTTTGTTCAAATTGAGTAATGGAATTAGGTGATTTGAACTTAAGACGCAAAAGTTACGTCCGTTTTACTAGAGTGTATACAACACTTACGGAAATTACTAATTGGACTTGGACTTTTAATCATTTAATTAAATGAAATAAAAGCCCAATCCGATTTGTATTAGTATAAATAGCCTTTTAGACCTCATTTTTTTGGTACGCTTCATATTTTCCACAAGTCAGAAGAGAGCAAAAAGGCAAAAGGCAAAGGAAAAGCTAGAGAAGTCATTCTTCTTCAACAACAGTTCAACCCAACCCTTTAATTAAGTTGTTTATCTTATTTATGTATTAGGGCACACGAATGCTTTTAATTTTTTTATTTTTTTACTTTTAATATGAGCTAAACATCTAGTGCTTGAGAATCACAATTATGGGTTAAACCGTAATTTATACAATTTGATGTTTTTGGGAATTTGGGATTATTTGATTTAAATTAAGTTGGGTATTTTGTATTGACTATTAGTGTGAGCTTGTTAAATATTTTTAATTAAGGCAAAAATTGGAAATAGGTATTTGTAATTGGGTTATTCACTAGTGGCGGTGATCACCTTGATGGGGGTTTAATTACGAGCCTAGGTAATAGACGCATGGTTTTCGTCAATGATCCTGACGGGCTTGATTAACCAGGCAGCCAATTGGGTAAAACACTTCAACATCTAAAAGTAGGTATAATCGGCTTGACGGGGTTTGTAATACCGTAGGATAGCTCCTAAGTCCACCCTGGCGGGGGTTAGGAGAATTTAGAGTCCCAACTAATACATAAATACCGACTTTTACCCTTAAGCTGAAGCATTAATTGTATGAATTTAGGTGGATCCCTTGGGAGACTCTAGTACACCTCTCATCTTCCGTTTACATTTCTTTAGTCTTTAATTTATTTACTTTCAGTTAATCTTTAGTTATATATTTATTTGCGTCTAGTGGTTTAATCTTTAAAACCAAACAAAAAATCTTTTATCTTTTAATTTCTGAATTAGCAATTATTACTATTTATTTCTTGAACACCTTGGTTATACCAGTCCAATCCCTGAGAACGAAATCCCTTATATATACATATTAGTTGGAACGACCCGTACACTTACCGTTAGTAGGTCCTCTTATTTATCGTTTAATTTTATCACACCCAGGACCCACCACTACCTTATTCTTATCTCTTTAACAAAAGAAAAAATAGGTGAGAAAAATTCTACTACTAAGTTAATACCTGTGATAATATTACGAATTGAGAGATTGGTAATAAGCAATGTATTGGACAATGAGTTCATTAATTGTAGGCAATCATTCTCTACTATCTCTCATGTCTTTTAGATCTCGAGCTATCAAACAAGCTCTGAGAATGCCTAGATCTTTAGCTTCCAAAGATGAGTTTGCTGCTATATCCCACACATTGCAATTCATCATTTTACCTTCAAAGTCTTTGGTAACACAGGAATCAAATGCTAAGTTATCTTTTATAGCTGCATCATAGAGTTTCTTTTTAAATTATTAATAGGGGGACCACTTCTTTTTAGTGTTATCAAGTTGGTTATTATTAGTTGTAACCTTAGACTGGGGCACTTCCTTTGCTAGATCAACTCCCAAGTCCCAATTCAGCTTCTTCTATATTAATATCCAGTTGTGCCTTTAAGTTTTTATCCCTTAGTTTTTTGTTTACATTATTAGAATAGTTTACTTCTTTGTAATTTTCCCACATATTTAAAGCTTTATCCACTGTTTTCTTTGGGTTAAGTAGTGAACCCTTAAGAAAATTCATTTCTATCCCTCCATATCTGCCATGCAATAGTGCAGACGTATTCAATTATTAAAATACCTTTTCCAAACTTTTTACTAACACTTGAAAGTGTTTCCTGCCATCCAAGTATCCACCCTTAAGATGGACTGGTTACAGGTAAGGTGATTTATAGGGGAGGCAAACCATATTGCCCTTTCCCAAGAGCAGTCAAACATCAAATATTCCACATTCTCTATTTTCTCATTACACAGATCACATAAAGGAGAGTCAATCACCGTTTTTTTTTTGTATAAGTTTTCATTTGTAGGCAATAGGGTCTTAACCATTCTCCACATAATTTTATTATCTTGGGGGTGACCCCATGATCCCAAATCATCCTCCACACTTCTTTTGGGACAATATGAAATTATTTAGACTTGTTATCACCTATCTCATTATTGTTCTTATCACATTATTCCTTTATTAATTGATAAGCTTTCTTAACAGAGTAATTATCATCTTTCCCGATATTCCAGCAGACTTTATCTTTTCAACCTGAAGGGGGATAAATGTTTTTAGTATCCTTTGTGCTACTTCAGGTGAGTAATTTCTATTTACGAGATCTATATCCCGTTTCCTTTCATTAGGTACCATCAGTTCATATACTTTTCTAATACCCAAGTCTATTGGTATTTCATCACAATTTGTAATCCATATATCAGTGTGCAAGTTAATATGACAACCATTATCTATCTTCCATTACATGTGTTTTCTCAAAGAGTCTCTTTCAGCTAGTATATTTCTCCAACCCCAGAGGATGAGTTCTCTTTCAAACGTCCAAAAAATAACACATCGAAATATACTTCCCTTTCAAAACTTTATAAAGTAAAGAATCAGTTTTATTAAGTTCTAGGATTATTTCAACAAAAAAAAAGTTATAGGCTTGTTTGCCTAGAAAAGCTAAATTCATATGATTCATATCCCTAAACTCAATCCCCCTGAGTACTTACTATTAGTCAGAGAGAGCCAACTGGCCCATCGAATTTTCTTATTCCCATTGCTTCCCTATAAAAAATTAGATATGTGTGAGGCAATAAGATCACAAATCCTTTTAGGTATATAAGGCAGAAGGTCATAAAGTAATTAGGTAAGCTTTGTACCACTGCTTTAATAACAATCTTACTCCCAACCTAAACTTTGAAAGAATTTTTTCCAATTATCTATTCTTTTAATAGCACTTTCAACATGTAAAGGTCTCGTAACTTGGATCTGCCCAATTTAGTGGGTAATCCTAGGTAATTACCTAATTTATTGGTAATTTTTATATTAAGTCTTACTGCCATAATAGTTTGTATATTATTGAGGGTATCAGAGCTAAATTTCAGCACATATTTATCAAAGTTGAGTTTTTAGTCTGTAGCATGTCCATATTTATTAATAATATCGTTAAAATTATTAATTTCTTTATAGTTTTTTTGACAAGGAAAACCAAATATTACATCGTTTTAGAATACAAAGGTTAAGGAGGAAATTATATGAATTAATAACAGAAAAATCTTTCCATCCAGATAGATCCAAGTTCCTTCTAGTGCATTTAGAAAGACTATCTGCAATCATGTTATGCTCTCTGCTAATATACGTGATTTTCCACATCGGGAACAGGTTAATCCATCCTCGAATTTCTTCCACTATTGGGTTAAGACTCTAGTGGATTCTTACTTTATTTTGAATACCTTGAATAAGTTCAAGGTTATCAGAGTAGAAAGAACTACTCTGTAAGTTCTTCGACCCAGCTGATCTAAGAGCCAGGAAAAGGGCTCATGCTTCACCTTCCATGATATTATTGACTCTGCATCTGATAGCTTTTCTGTGAGATATGATACCTTCTGGGTTAACACCAATAGCTGAGATACATGCCGGTTCCCATTCCTTTGTAAAGGACGCATCACTAAACCAAATCATATCCCTTGTATCATTAATTGTTGGGTTATCATTAAAAGCCGGTTTATTCCCTTTTCTCTCTGATTGTGTCGATTGATTTCTAATTTCTTTTTCATCAAATAACCTAGAAATCATATCTCTCGTATATTTTGTAATATTATCCACCATCCATTTCTTCTTATCAAAAAAACCTTTAATTCTCTCGTTCCAGATATTCCATGTCATAATAATAATAATAGTTGTGACCTTTCTCTTATCCCATCCATTACTTGAATAATGGTTAACCGTAATCATTAACCATTCAGCGAATGATCCCTCTAATATTTCACTAATTTTAAGCTATAGAGGTGATTCAGCCCATGCTTGAATGCTAAATGGGTAATTAAGAATAATGTGGTCTGAACTTTCCGTTTCCATCTCACACCATTCACATATATTTCCGTCCTTGAATCTTCTCTTCTTCAGATTTTGTTTTGACGGTAATATATCGTTACACATTCTCCAACAGAAATTCCTCACTTTCGATGGTACATTTGCATGCCATATTAGGTTCCATAGACTCGAAATTATTCTCCTTTTCACCGGTACTTGAAGATGGCGGACTATAACTGATTTCCATTCCTACTAAAGCATGGTATCCCGATTTAGTCGAATAACACCCATCTTTATTGAAAGGCCAAATAAGTCTATCCTCTCCACCTAAATTGGTGATTAGGATCTTCAAGTTATCACTCGCAATGAGAGGATCAAAGATAGATTTGATAATGTTAACATTCCATCAAATTATATCCCTATCCATCAATTTGTTCACCCATTTCAAATTTGAATTCTTACTATCTTCCAGGGTATAGTTACTCGTTAACCATTTGTGATTCCAAATATTAACACTTTGCCATCACCTGTTTGTCAGATTAAATTTTTTTCAGCATTTGAATTCCTTTAAAAATACTAGCCCAACTCCACGATCTGCGATTTTTAAGTTTAGAATCCCATAAGCTATCTTTTGAAAAGTAAATACCTTTCAAGACTTTGTGCACCAATGAGTCTTCCTTCATTAGTATTCTCCAGGCTTATTTAGACAGCATTGCGAGGTTCATTTTTTGAAAATCTCTAAAACCAATTCCTCTAATCTTTTTTGATTTCGCCATTTTATTCCAAGCTAACCAGTGAATTTTCTTCTTCTCATTCGAATCCACCATAAATTTGCCACAAGAGACGTAAGTTTCTTACAAATAGTTTTTGGAAATTCAAAAATTGACATAGCACAGTTCGGAATTGATTGAAGGACGACCTTAATAAGTGTCTCCTTCCCACCCTCTAAAAGCAAAGAAGCCATCCAACTCGCGGATTTTGCTAATAATCTATCTTTTATGTAGTTTAAATTTTTAATTTTTTTGATCTTTTCAGTGTTAACGGAATTCCTAAATATTTACCCATAGATTTCGTACATCCAATGTTCAAAGATTCTGAAACCTTTTCCTTAATTTGAATTGGAGTATTCTTGCTAAATATAATGGCAGACTTTGTGAGATTAACTTTCTGTCCCGAGGCTGAAAGTACAACTTGACCGTTTCTCTAAAAGCTTCAATTTCTGTTTCCGAGATTTTAATAAAGAAGAGTGAATCGTCCGCAAAAAAAAGATGTGTAAGCTTCGGGCATTGTCTTGTAATCACAATACCATTAATGTTACCCATTCTGCATTGATAATTTATCAGCCTAATGAGACTCTCTGTAAGCAGAGAGAAAAGCATAAGGGATAAAGGGTCGCCTTGTCTCAAACCTTGTTGTGGATAAAACTTTTTCATTCTTTGACCATTACTTTTAATTTGCATTGAAACCGTTGTAACACAATTTCTGATCCACGCCACCCACTTTTCAGAGAAAATCAAACCTTTCAATGTTTCAAATAGAAAATCACAATTAACTTGATCATATGCCTTTTCCATATCGACTTTAACCGCGACGTAATTAACTTTTGATCTTCTTTTAGTATTCAAGAAAAATGAAACTTCTTGAGCAATAAGAACATTATCTTGAATACTCCTTCCTTTAATAAATGTTGACTAAGTAGGTGAGATAATATCATCCATAAAAGGTTGAAGTCTTAGAGACAATATCTTTGATATAATCTTATAACAAAAATTTACACAAGAGCTTGGCCTATAATCTTTAATCGTCTCTTGCTTGTCACCTTTAGGAATTAACGTAAGAAGCGTGCCCTTAAGAAGATTGAGAGGAACATTATGGATGAAAAAATCCGAAACAATTTTCTCGATTTTATTTTTAATAATCTTCCAGAATTCATGATAAAATTTGCCAGGCAAACCGTCTGGACCCGGGGCTTTTGACCCATCCATTTTAAAGACCCATTTATAATTTCTCAGAGTCTGGTATTTTTGTAAGTGCATCATTCATATGGAAGTTAACCTTCGACGGAATGTGTTTAATGACTTCTTGAACATTTGAAATTTCTTTCTCCTTGGAAATATTCATATAGAAATTTTGAATACTCTCTTTAATTTTTTCTTTATCGTCGCACCACTCTTTATAATTGCATTTCAAGATATTGATTTTATTTATCTTTCTTCGATGCATTGTCTTTGCTAAAAAATACTTCGTATTTTTATCACCTTTTTTTTTTATGTTAAGATCTCTCGCTCTAGCTAACCAAAAAGCTTCTTCCTGATCCCAACATACCTCAATTTCTTTTTTAATCTCATCCTCTTCAATCTGATTATCTACCGTCATTTCTTTGCTTGTAGACCCTCCAATCTCTTATATAGTTGAACAAGCCGTTTTCTATCATTATAGAATGTTGTCTTACTCCAGCCTTTTAACGTCAGACAAGTAGCATCTTTTTTTTGCGAAAATCCCTTAAGTTATGCGCGTCACCATTTGATTTCCAAGAATTTTCGACAATCTCTTTACACTGAATGTGTTCAAGCCATCTTGATTCGAAATTAAAATATTCATTTTCAGGTTCAAGTTGGAGAATAAATGGTGAATGATCAAATCCAATATCCGGAGGGACAATGGTATTCACATTTGGAATTCGATTACACCATGGTAGATTAGGTAGAGCTCTATTAAGTTTTTCTTTAATATTATCACCCCCTTTTCTTCGATTCGTCCATGTGAAGAAACAACCTTTACTTGGCATGTCAACAAGACGATTCTTATTTATAAAATCATTAAATTTGAGAATTCTATCTAAGTTCGGTTGTACTTTCCCTTGCTTTTCCGAATACTTAGTGATATCGTTAAAATCTCCAATAATGATGCTCGGTCCATCAACTTTATTTATCCATTTTGTTAAAGAATTCCACAAATTTGCTCTACTTTCATCATTCATTAGGTGCATAAATGCATAATAAATATCACATAAAACCATTTGTATCTTTAACTTTTGAAATAACATAGTTCGAACAGGAAAAAAATTTCGATAGATAAACTATTCTTCCACATCATAACGATACTCCCGGACATATATGCTCTTCCTTTGGGGTTAACAACGTGAAAATTATTAAAGTCATTAAAATGAGAACAAGACTTAAGGTCCTTTCTCCTAAGTTTTACTTCAAATAAACAGACAAAAGACAACCTAAACTTATTATGCAAAGACTTAAAAGATTTTCTTGTCAAGAGCGCTCTCGCACCTTGACGATTCCAAACACATTAATTATCCATCACATTCGGCCTGGTTACGGGACCGGCCGCCACCCTCCATAATAGTTTGGACTTTCTTTGTATTCACGGGACTAGCCCGATTACCCCCAAAGTCCTCAGTATTTTCGCTACTACTTGAATCATACTCCAGGTGGCCATTACAATTTTCTCCTCTACAGAAATAAAGCCTTTCTCCACCTTCTTCGTATCCATCATCAACATTCTCAAGTCGCTAATCTCACTGATGAATCCTTGGAGATCATTAATTCGACGTTCCCTTTTCGCAAAATCATCCTTCGTAAATTTCCGAACCTTAGCAATTTTGGGACATCCACTAGGCGCCACTTTCCTTTTAAGAGTTTTCGGCCATGTGAATTTAATCTTGGGCTTAAAAACGTTCATTCTAGCAGTTGACCCTCCATTCTTTCCTTCATCATTTTTTCCCTTGGATGTTGACTTATGTGTATCGATTGTGAGTCATATGACTGCTCCACTAGATCAAACAAACCACTCCCTTCATCTACTCCTTTCCCCTTGGTTGACAAATAATTTCCTTGTTCCCCAACTTTATAGTTTGAAGTAGCAGCAAACTCAAACTTGTTGTTCCAGAACTGCTCCTTAGCAATCATCCCAGTGTTAAACTCGTTATTGATGTTCAAATTAGCAATAACCTTTTCTTTACCAATTGGAATCCTTGAGACATCGTTATCATAAAACCCTTCCTCGCCCATCTTGAAGTTATTATACATTTCATCAATGTTAATGTTTTGATCATTCAAAACCTCCGTGATTGTTTCATTTGAAACAATAATGCTCATTCCAATGTCTCCAAGTTCACGTCGAAAGACCTTATATAACCCAAGGAACTTCTTCTCAGAAATTTTGATGGGACCTCCATGTTATATAGGTTCTTGAACATATCTTGTAGCAGTTCTGAATTCTCCCTCTTTCCTTTTGTTGGACTCACTACCTGAGTTAACGCTGTCTTGTTTTTTCTCAAACTTACTTTTGTTTGTTTTGAACAAGTTGTGTTCTCATCCCTTAATCAATCATGGCATTAACAGCCATACAGCCATACCTCCTTGACTTGGATTGCTACTACTATCTTCACCATCACCTTCAAACCGTCGAAATGGATAGAAGATGAGTAATGGTGGTGTCATTCTAGAAATTTCAATATTCTCTAATAACTTATTATCAACTTTAACTTTTATGAGAGGGTTTAGATGACCATACAGAATAGGAAAGAAGAAAGGAAGACCCTGTCTCAAATTTTTATTTTAGTTTCTCAAACTTTATAGGATTTTTATTTATTAAAGCATAGTATGAAATTGAGGAGACCCACTTTATATTTTATCACACCATATCTTATTAAAATCCAAATTTTTCATCAGTGATCGTCTTGGGTTAGTAAAGCATAAGGAAATGGGAAAGGTGGTATTGTCCTTTTCCATACCATAAAACGGCTATTTGAACTTTAAGAAAACCACTGTGGAAATTTATTATTTACAGATCGAATCAATGATGTAAAACTACATAAGAATGTCTATTGGGTTAATCAACATAAAAAATTGTTAAATCCTTGAATTATCCAGAAAGTAGCATACACATATGTCATACAAAACCACGACCCTAAGGATCATAGATAGAATATAATAAGTAGCCAACTTATTGTGACTTTTGTACCATCTCGAATACAGAGATACTACCAATAATTGCTCTAAAGGAAATCGAATCTTTACCTAATCAAACAACTCTCAGATTTTTTTCAATGACATGTGAAAAGTTGCATAACATATTCACAATTATGTCACCTATATACAAAAATGTTAATTTACAAATCAACACCTATAGTACAAATATACAAGAGTACAACAATACATAAAGGATTTACACCTATTGATGCTTTTTACAATTTTTTTTTTTTTTAATTAATGTTATTTACTCTACTTATTACTTATATTCATATGTTCACTCTCACTTCAAAATAGTTGTCATCTATTCTTCTTCATTGTAGTAGGAGATCCATCTTCTGTACTTTTCAACTACAAAACCAACAAAACATAAGTTTCCAATCTTTTATTAAAAACCAAATTGTCCAAATTACCCCCGAGACTAACCTCAATTATATCTACAGATCCTTGACTCTCAGACTGTGATGTCTTTCTAGATTCAGATAGCTTTCTAACAAACTCAAGATAATGATTGTAAATACTGCAAAAAATTATTAAATTTCTTATACATGCATTAATGTTTTGTTAAATAAAAATATTTATTTAAAATCTTACCTTAATCTATGCCTATTACAGGCTACAGAAAACGCAACCAAACCATGAATAATACTACGAATAGCTCGAAAAACCTGGAAAAAAATAAAAAAAATAGGTAAATAAATTATCAAATTATTAAATTATTACAAGACTTTGCTATGATATTATTAATTTAACATTAACCTGGGAAAAAAGATCATTCCATAAAGATCGCCACAAGGAAACTTCATACGTTTTGACAGCTGGCGCAACTTTAGAAACTTGCGAAGTGAATAAAAATATTCCACTCATGAAATTCCATATATCTTTAATTAAATGATAAAACGAAGAGTATAAATAGGATAAAACATTCGATAATCCAAGAACAAGGCGTATTGGTACGTAAAGTATTTCCCATATAATCCAAAAAATCGGATATAGAAAAGTATTTACTGTAACACAAATAAAATCACAATTAGTACTCGATTTTTAAACAAAAAATGAAATTTAATAATTACTTACCGATTTTCCATACGAAATTTAACAGATACCAAATAGGTAATAACAATATCTCGATAAAATCACCAACTAAATTACACGAGAATTCAATAATTAACCAAATAGCTGAAAAAATCCCTTCGATAAGTTCTAAACAAGCGTTCCAAACAGGAAGGAAAAGTTCCAAAAACTCCATAAACGGTCCCATTAACGGTCCGACGATAAAAGACAAAAACGCCCTTATAGTACGAGTAGTCATAAGAAACCATCTAATTGCCTTTTGAAAGTTATGTAAAAACAACATAGTACCTAAATAACGTATCCTCGATATCATTTCCCATGTTTCAATCCAATCGAATAAAGGTCCGAATAAACTCGAAGCTGTAGCTTTTAATAAAGGTACGTTTTTGTATAAATCGTAAAAACCGATTAATACAGTAACTATTGAAATTAATATGTATAAAGTTCTTGCTAAAAAACACATCCATGGACGGTAAATATGACAAAAACCTGGGTATGATTGTAGGAAAATTACCCATGAAGGTAAACCACATTCTAGTAACGTAATTAATCGTATTTCAGACATTATTATGTCCTTTAATTTAAACGGAAGATCTGGATCGTTAAATCGGAATAATATTAATACATCTCGATAATCTGTAGCTTCTATTATTTCTTCACAATCACTTTCATATGAACTTTCAGAATATACAGGCGATACACACGATTCTTGTTCATTTTCGTATTTTATTTTAATAAATTTCATAACTTTTCTTCGTTTATTCGGAGGTGGTGTTTGAAATATATTCGAATTATTTTCATTAATTGGTGAATATACACCAAATGGTGATCCTGATCCTGATCCTAATTCTTCATCACTAGTGATGTCATCATTTTCCTCTATATTATTAGGAAAATAATCATGTGCATCATGATACCCTTCCTCTGTTAATTAAATAAAAATTAAAAAAATTTAACATAATAAAATGAGAATTATAAACTAATATAATATACCTGTTGTAGAGTTAAGAAATTCTTTTAAAATAAATTGTTCAGTAATAGTTCCAGGGAACCATTTTGATAAGTATTTATTAGCTTGTTTTATACTATCAAATTCCCATCTTTTCATAAACCTTGATTCGACAGCAAAAGATGTATCGGTCTGGAAATTAAATGGAAATAATTAATTTAATTTAATGATGAAATTTGAAATAAGTAAATATATACCTGAAGTTCGTTTAGATAGTTTAAGCCACGTACATCATTCCATTTTACTTCAAAGACGATAAATCCGTATAATGTTCTGTGTAATTTACTGTTTGAGATTAAAGTGTTACGAAGTTTTTTTACGGGTAATAAAGCTCTTTCATGTGATAACATTGTTGTATCAACTGATGAAAACCATCTTCTAATCTTGTCTGATTTACTTTCTTTTGAATTTGTAGTTATTTCTGGTGAGTCTGATGTATATTTTTTACCTTTTTTTCCTCGAGTATTTGCAAATGGAGATAATCTAGACTGTTTGATTCAAAAACGAAAAGGAATTTAGTCATTTAGACAAGGTGAAGATGTGAATACAAGGGTAAGAGTGTAATTATGTATAACCTTAGTGACCATTAATTGCCATAAGTGAGTAGGACGTGGAGCAAGATCCTTTAACCATGGTCTATTATCAACCAAGATGTAGAGTTTTTTACTTTCAGGAGCCAAGAATAGGCTAAGATGTGAAAGATATGACTGCAAATCTCTGCAAATTTTGTTATGTTTCTTTAATCTAACATATAAATAATTCATGTGAATAACAATTGCATGTAAATATATTAACAATTCCTGATAATTGTTGAAGAATTAAAAGAAAAGAATTTACCCAATTTGCAAGCCTGTTAATGAAAATATACAGCGGCATTTGTCACTGTTATCCATTCAATTGACTCGTTAATCCACAACTTCCTTCTCAAATTTACAATAACTGCCACTACTTTAATCAATTGAAAATGTAAGAACAATCATATACGGCAAGAAATGGAAAAGATAAAGGAAAGGAAAGAAATAAAAAAGTTAAATTTAAACCTGAAGCAAAGAATAATTGATCATCAACGAAAATATGAGGAAAGAAGTAATGAGAAGGATAATTGAGCGAGTCGGTAACGAATGAGTCACCTCCGAACTTCATAACAAGTTGACACGTGTACCGTTGACTCGTCGCCGGTTGATCAAAAACAAAATTACAATTGAATTTGAATTTGCATTTGCAAATTCACAGATCAAATAATTGGATAATATTTAATTATTATAATAATAATAATTGGAATATAACAGGTAAAGAAAGAGGGGGTAATGGTGTGCGAAGGTTATTGTAAAATTAATTTAATCTGGTTTGATGCTTACATATATATAGGTGTATGTATATGTTTAAAGTAATTAGTAAATGTTGGAATGTTTCGAACAAGGAAAAGGAATTAAAGAGGGGAGAGGGTAGGGGTAGTATAGTAATTTTGGCCTCGGGATCGGAGACTTCCCGCCAGCATTGTCATTTTCCTTATTTTCTTCAATTGTAACAGGTCCACACAGTTATATTTGAAAGAGAAAGTGAAAGAGAAAGATATAAAGTAGAGAACTTTTATTTCATTCGAAAACGAAATTTATTAAATAATCCTACCAAGTTTAAGAGGTAAATTGGTGTTTATATTTAGAGTAATGCTGGGTATCACCCAAAAAGGTATCACCTAAACATCACTCATGATGTGGCGATTAGGTGGTCCAATCATGCAGGAGAGAGAAAAAAATAAATCTAGAAAGAGAATGAATATTTCTTTTTGGTCTTAAGTATATTCATGAATATAAAACTTATCTTTTTTTAGGGATAAGTTTTTAATTCCAATTAATATATTATTAGGATATTCATATTATTAAAAAGGAAATGACAAAATTTAAAAATAGTGAAAAAATAAGAATTTTGACCATTATAAAAATTATAACTGAATAAAAAAAGAAAATGTTTAGATTTACATTATTAAAATACAAAAAAAAATCTTATATAAAAAATACTTGTATTACTTCTTTTTCATTATGAAAAGTACTAAATATAAATTATAATGTTATTTATGATAATTTAAGAAAAACACTTTACCTTTGCTTTAATGTATAGTTTGGATTCATATTTTTAACAAAAATGAAATGATAGAAATATAGAAATAGTAAAAGAAAAAAAAAAGTAATAATTGTGTTTAAATTATGAAAATAATAACAAAAAAAGAAAATAATTGATTAATGTTTTTTATTTAGATCTACATTATTAAAGGAATGGAAAGGATAATTTTAAAATGAAAATTATTTTATATCATTATTTTTACGTTATGTAAAGTATTAAATATTAAATTTTTAAGATTTGTTAAAACATTTTAAAATGTAATTATTTCTTTTCCTTTAAAATGACTTTAATATGAGATGATTGAAAAATTGACGTTTTTAAAGGAATCCAAAGTATTACGCCATTAATCGAACTACTTTTCTTCCATTTAAATATCATTTTTTCCTTTTTTTCAAAAATATGAATCCAAATAAAGAAGATGATTATTACATTATTATTTTTTATTAAACTCCCACCAAATAAAGGAAATGAGTAATAAATTTTGTTGGAGTCGTTTTAGAAAATGAAAAACAATAATTCTTAAAATGTTCATATAATTTTATATTTTCTATATCCATTTTGGGGTATTTACCATATGCAACTCTAGAAGCTTAATTAATGGTCTTTTATATCATTTTTTATCATATAATCTATAAAAGTCCTAAAAAAATACTTATACCAAATATACCCTTGTTTTAGTTTAAATGTATAATAAGAATAATAATAATCAAATAGCATAACCACATATGCCTCTTTTCTTCTTATCTCCTCTTCCTCTGAAGATTCTCCATCGCCAATCCCATCACCACCGCCACCACCCCTGAATTCCTAGTTTTAATTATTCAATGTCATCGTCTTCAAAACTGATGTCTCCCCATTTGTGATGATTTAATATTAAATGGAGACATCATTTTTAGTGCTTTAGGAAGTCATTCAGTCGATTTTCACATGATATAGTGCACTTTCCTATTTCTTGTCGTGATTTAATGATTTATTATATTTAGAGCGTATTGGGTTTCATTATTTATTTAGTGTGAAACTTTAAAGATATATATGGAGATTAATTAGATGCCAAATCAATTCTAAGAGATAAAGGAAAGAAAATATACATGGAAATTGGAGAAAAGAAAGAAAAATTAAGGATATGGAAAGATAAAGTTGCCAAATAAATCTGAATTCCAGCACCCACGACCATAGAAGTGATCATAACTCAAGATTGACTAGAAATTTGGATGAATGGTCTGAAGCAAAGTTAAAGAGCTTCCGAAACGATCTATTTCGACTATTGGAACACGTCAAACGGATAAGTATTGAAGGAGTTACGGCCAAAACAAAATAGTGGCAAATTATGACCTTTTCTATATTTTAGGGTTACGAATTTGAGTTGGGCTTGGAGTCCAATTTACTTGTCTTACACTCCAAGAAATCGAATTAGGTCTTCTAAACACCTATAAATACACCCTTTAAACCTTGTAAAGCCATCCTTGCCTCCCATTAATTAGTCCTTAGGTTTTATATCATTAGAGTTATTGAAGAGAGCAAGGTGAGATCTTTATATCAGTCTTTTAGTTTATTTCTTTCATGTATGAACTAATTTTCCTATAGCTTGGGTTTTGCATTATGTATAATCTATGAATTCTATTTTTCCTTCTATCTGAGTTTCTTTGTTAATTATATGTTTTAATTTGATATTAGCTGTTTACCCATATATTTGTTTATGTGTTTTGAATTATTGCCTGTCATAAACCTGATCACTTTAGGCTTTCTAAATAGTAATTAGATGGTCGCCCGGAAGGGGTGTCTAATTATCGAAACACCACATAACCTCTAGTGTCCGGTATTGGTCCTGACAACATCGATCCTAACTAGATAGTCATTAGGGTTTGTTTTAAACACCATATCACCAATTGAAGGGACTGTTTGCTTAGGGACTTTATAGTGCTTGAAAACCCTATTTTAAACTGCCTCGTGGTTGTGCCGTAGCCCCCCTAGTCGCTCTCAAGGTCTAACGAATGGGAATTTAGAATCCTGAATAAGTATTTAAGAGCTATTATCTCCCTTATAAACTGAAATTTATAGAAAGAATTAGAAGAATTAGTGCATACTAGCAAAACCTAAGATATATTCTCTCATCTCATATTTCTCATATTTACCTTATTGTCTTTTATTTTCGTAGTTTAATTATTAAGTCTCTCAATCATTCATCTTTACTTTCTGTTCTTTTAATTAATGACTTGCTACTCCAAATTATTTGCTCATTCGTGTAACACACTAAGTCCCTGGGAACGAATTTAACTTATCATCAAAACTTGCATACGTCCTGTAATACTTGCAGTACCGTTCTTGTCTAGGATGATCAGTGTATTGTTTTCCGGCTTATTTTATCTTATTTTTATCACATCCTAGGCGACACCAAAAATCAAGGATTTACAACCCCTACCAAGACCTAAAAATCCCAGCACAAACCCTCTACAAGCTTCCAACCTCCCCTGAATTCCTCATTATAGAGAAATACATAACTCAACGCCACCACCAAGGGTTTCGTCAAAGGTGTCAAAACTTAGGAGCCGGGTGATACCACAAAGCTCAAAGTCAATAGGGTTCTCAACACGTCGGGTCATACAGGAAGAAAGTTTGGGAATCGGGCTTCTTTACGCAGGAATGGAGAGTGGTATGGTGGATGTTAGGGATACTAATGATGCGATCAACAGTGTGGTGGCAGGGTTGGGTACCAGCGCACTTTATAAAGCGGTGTCTGGGCCTAGGTCTACAGCTATGCCTAGAGCTATTTGTGGTGTGATTATTGGGTAAGCGGTTAACGGGAAGCAGGCGTTGAAACGTTATACACCCATTTGAGGATTCAAGATTTCTACACAATTTTGATCAAATGTGGTGAAAATTTTCAATATGTATATATGAAGGTAACACGAAGCATCTTGTTAAATGTAATGCACTCCATTTCAACTCAATTTATTACGATTGAGGGATTAACTAAATTGTGGATAATGTATTTGAAATTTTAGAAGGGGGTATTTCAGAGCCTACACCAAGGTATAACACTAGTTTATTGGAGAATATGTTTCTCGAGGATAATGCAGAGTTTATTAATAAAGTTTTCCTTGGATGGAAAGAAATAAGGGATGCTTTAACTCTATTGGAAGTATGATATAATAGTCAATTCATTGGTAATTTGAATTCCAATGGAATTTCATCTATTTCTCTTGATTGTGTCTAGGTTTGGGCGAGCCAGAGAAGTTTAATATATTCCCATGATTGTTTAAGCAGATTTTTAATCTCTGTCACAATGGCATATCTTGCCACAAAAGCTGGAAAAAACCATTTGAACAATTCCATGACTACCTTATAAGTCTTTCGTGTCATAATGGATTTTATAAGTATGTGGTTTGTGAATTCTTATTTTGCCACATTTATACTTACTTCTCAGTAGCATAGTAACATTTTAAAGAAATTTTATGTGTCATGTTTGATTTAAAATATTGCAACCAATTCAAAACCTTACTTATATGTTCACTTCATCATTCCAAGTTATCATTTGACTGTCTGCTTTACCTAGACTAAAAGGGTCTATATTCTTAAATCCCCATAATAAAATTAATTCAGAACTTCAAATTTTATAATATACATTATATTTACAGGTTTCTTCTTAAAGGGTAGTGTAAGAACTCGTGCGTCCAACGAGAACCTGAACAAGCTTGCATTCGTTTAGACAAAACTCGTGTTTGTAAGTTGAAGGATTGGTACTTAACCATGGTTCTAGACATCCAGGCATGAAAAAGAAGAGAAGAGCATAGTTATATTTTGACTTGTAATGTATCTCTGGAATATGAGAAAAAGTAACTAACTAATCATTTTTTTTTCATTTATATATGTCTGCATCTTATTATTCACATCCTTCTTGTGGCAATGAAGTAAATGCTGGATTTTTCTACTCCAACGATGACTAGAGAGAGGCTATGGTTGCAGCTGAAAGACGTTCAGTTGATGAAGGAGCTCAAAAGATTATTGATCTAAAGAACAAGGTAATGAAATTTATTCATTTGTACGTTTCATTAGACTCTTACAAGGCTCTAATTATGGGTTATTTGTGCGGTTATTGCAACTATGTGAAGGTATTAAGAAGAACTTTGTTATGATGAATTAGAAGGGGGTTGATTCTCTATCATTGGACCAACTTGCTCGAGCTGGAGTAAGTTAGATTTAGGTTTTGAAACTTAATATTCTAAACTTGAACTTGACATGATTTGTGATTGTTGATGTCTCCTCATTTGTCATGAATTAATATCACGATGAGACATCATTTTTAGTGATTTAGAAGTCATTCTAGTCGATTTTCTTGATAAATGTTACACTTTCCTATTTTGTGTCTTGATTTAGTAAATTATTATTTTTAGAGCATATTGGGTTCATTTCTTTATTTAGTGTGAAGCTTTAAAGATAATTATGGAGATTAATTAGAGTCCAAGTCAAAGACTAAGAGATATGGAAAGAGATTAGCATGGAAATTGGAGATAAGGAAAGAAAAGCTAAAAATATGGGAAAAGGAAAAGCTACCATAAATATGAATTTCACCACCCGCGACCACAAATCAGCTTATATATAAAAATCGGTGGGGAATTTGGAGAAACGATCAAGAGCAAAGTTAAAGATCTTTCCGGGACGATGAATTTCGACTACTCATATGCGTCAAACGGATAAGATTGAAACTGTTAGGACCAAAACAAAAACGGGCCTGATTTATATTTTAGGGTTACGAATTTGAGTTGGGCTAGGAGTCCACTACTTACCTTCTCCTTTAAGAAAACGAATTAGGGCTTCTATACACCTATAAATACACTCTTATATCACTTGTAAATCATCCTTGCCTCATAGTAATTAGTCTTTAGTTTTATTATCATTAGAATTATTGTAGAGAGCAAGATGAAGTCTTTTATTATTTCTTTTAGTTTATTTCCTTCAGGTATGAACTAATTTTCCCATAGCTTGGGCTTTGCATCATGTATAATCTATGAATTCTATTTTCTTTCTATCTAAGTTTCTTTGGGAATTATATCTTTTAATCTGATATTAGCTTCTTACCTATATATTTGTTTATGTGTTTTGATTTATTGTCTGTCCTAAGAACTGATCACTTTAGGCTTTCTTAATAGTAGTTAGATGTTCACCTTAACTGGGTGTCTAATTATTGAAACACCACATAACGTCTAGTGTCGATATTGGTCTTGACAACACTAATTCTAGCTAGATAGTCATTAGGGTATATTTTAATCACTATCATTATGTTTGGAATTGAATTGCTTAGGGCCTTGGTAGTGCTTGATAAACCTAGGTTTAGGCTGCCTCATAATGTGTCTGTAGCCCCCTTAGTCGCTCTCAAGGTCTAAGGTATGGGAATTTAGAATCCTGGCTAAGTATCGAAGAGCTAATTATCTCCCTTATTAACTAGATTTGATAGAAAGAGTTAGAAGGATTAGTGCATACTAGCAAAACCTAAGCTATATTTCTCATCTTAGATTTCTTCGTATTTATTTTATTGTTTTCATTTTTCCTTAGTTTAATTTAATATCTCGAAATTATTCCTATTTATTTGATGCCTTTTAATTAATTACTTTCTACTCGTTATTTAGCTCATTCGTATAACACACTAAGTCCCTGAGAACAAATCTCACTTATCATTAAAACTTGCATACCTCCTGTAATACTTGCAGTACCGTGCTTGTCTAGGGTGAAAGTGCATTGTTTTCTGGCTTATATTTATCTTATTTTTCTAACACCCTAGGCTACACCAATTGTATAGTAGATAATAGGGCTACGAAGAGCAAAGAGGGGGAATATGGAACATTTGTAAAGAAAACTATAAGGACAACAAATTTAATAGGATTTGGTTCACCAAACAACCATATAACCCAAATTATCCAAATGTAATTTGGTGGGATTTGTCCCACCAAACAACTTTTGGTGGGATTTATCCACAAAACAACACAAACCCCACTTTTATTACTTATTATGTAAGAAATGCTAACATAGAAACTTTGTATCGTTCGATTCTAAATGTTTTCTGGTGCAAAATGAATGCCTATACGCTATGTTGTAAATTTTTTTGAATTTTTTTGTATGAATACAAATTAGAACTACACATACCCCGATTATCAAAAAGTAGTAGCCAACAAGAAATAAAGTAATAATAAAAAAACAAGCTAGCAACTCTATGGTTCCGATTAGCATACTTAAAATATTTTTGTATAGTGAAAGGAAATCTATAACTCAGGCATCCAATTGCTATTTATATCTTTTTATTAAATCATAATAGGTAGAATAAAAAGTTAATACTTCGGGTGGCTCCCGACTATCAGTCTTGTTTGGTGGAATTTTCCCACCAAACAACATAAACCAAAAGTATTTTGGTGGATTTTCTCCCACCAAATAACAACATAAAATTTTGGTGGGAATTTTGTTTGGTACGAAAAAAATTAACGTTAAATGTTTTGGTGAGAAATGTGGTTGGTGGGAAAAATTTGTCCAGAAAAGTTGGCGGGGAAAATTTTGGCGGAAAAATTGAAGGAGATGGACACAATTCAAGGATATTATTGTCTATTATGTCTTTTATATTAGACATGACTTTTACCGGTATTATTACCTCCTTTTAGGATGGTTACGGTAAATGTCCCAATCATATATAAAAAGGATTTATAAGAATTTTTCTATATAAAAATATTGTCTCCTTTTTTTAATCTACAAAAGAGATTTTTTAATTAATATTTTTTCTTTTCTTATTATTTTTTTAACCCAAATCAATTATGGGTGAATTGCCAATGGGTGTTGGAGACCATCTATGTGCCCTAAAAGTAATACCTTAATCCACATTCTTTAACGGAACCTTCGAAACCTTGTTGGTCAATAATACCCTTAAAGTATATATAAAACAAAAATAGATTCTTCTCTTTCCTCCAATACAATTTTCTCTCTCCTCCATTACAATTTTCTCTCCCATCTTTTTTTTTTTTTGGTTACCGGGCTAGCTTGCGCGCACCCGACTAATCCCACGGAGATATACATGCCTCCCCATATATATTCTCATGGTAAATCAGAACTAGGTTACCCATGTTCAGGGAGGAGTTCGAGCCTTGTACCTCTTACTTTAGACCCGTTAGGGAGGGGATGAACCATGGACCTCCCCCTTAAATGCTAAAGAAATAGCGAGGCATTGAGCATCAATACTTTCTCCCCCTTACAACCATTGGGACTAGCTCAATGGCCAGGACCTTGTCTCTCATCTAGGAGGTACAGGGTTCGAATTCCTCTCCCATCTTCATTGAGCATCAATACCTTCTAACTCCGACCACAACCCGCCGATCACCGCTAGTGCCGCCGGAAAAAGTACTGAGTACTCGGAAATAGTATTGAGTCGCCTAAAAATCAGTAATTGGGAAAAAGTACTGAGTATTCAGAGATTTTACTAAGTATTTGGAAAACCTTACTAAGTATCTGAAATTTTTTAATGGGTATTAGGGTAAAACTGTTGTGTACTCGATAGAAACTGTTGAGCATCCTTGAAAAAATAAATTTAAACAACGAAGTAAAACATAATTAATATTCATATACTAAAAATTATTACAACAATAGGTTTTTTAATACATCTGAGAACCATTTTGGACTCAGAGTCGTTTTGACTCAAATTAGATTCAGTCACTTGATCTCTTAGTCTTTGCGGAGTAGTCTAACCACTAGACCAACTATCGATCTTATAACAATAGATTAAGTAAAAGTCTATTAACATTCTAACAAGGAAAAGAAAAAAAATCCCTAAGATTATGTTTGTATTAAGAAGGAAAAAAAATAAAGGAAAGGAAGAGAACAATTATAAAGGAAAATAAAGGAGGGAAAAATCTTGTTTGAATTAGAAATCTTTCTGCTGAAAAAATATACACAAAGAATTTTGTGCATTTGTTATTTGGATTGAAAAAACATAATAAGGAAAAAGAAAAATTTATAAATGTATTCTTTTACCCTTGTTGACATAAGAGCTCATGGGGTAGTTTTGATAAAAATTTCACACTTTTAACTTAACAAAATTTAGTGACTTTAACTGGTGGTATGATTTTCACACCTTTCATTGAAACAAAAGTCAAATATGACTTGCGATTTCTTTTATCTTGAATTTCTTTTGTTCGATGAAAGTCTATACATCATGGATGATAAAAGCAAAATCTTTGTTGGAGCTAAAAAACTCGAATTCATTGGTTTTTTCATTGTATGTGTGGATACGGAAAGAGTTATAAACAACTCATCATTTCTTAACGATTTTAACTTCCAAGACTTTAATGTCAACCACTTGATAATAACAAATCATTTTCCCAGTAATTCAATTTTCAAATGCATTAACAACCACCTATAGTTATAAATTTATATTCGACTAATTATGTCAATGTAATACCGTTGTAAATTATCTTAAGACTTTGTATGTTAAACAAACACTAAATAGTAGGAGGCTTTACATGAAAAGTATTTTATTTGGCAAGATACGAAGGTGGCATGGCATCTAGAATATTTTTTGAAGGCAATGAAACAAGTTAACAGTATTTTATCCTCATGTTTTATATTTTTAATTAATATTAAAGTTAAGATTTTAAATTAAAAAATTGATCAATTTTACAGGTTCTTGTAACCATATATATTTAATTAGTATAAAAGTTAAAATCTTAAAATGATCAATTTTGCAAGTTCTTAAAACCATAGGTTACTTTTTTTTTTTGGTCGAACGTACAAGTAACGAAGTACAAAAGATGATTAGCCTATCCCTAGACGCGTAAACGCCAACCCTAACTCCGTAGGGTCCAGATGATCCGGTGCCGATTGCCTAGCTAAACGCGCAGCACGGTCAGCCAGCCCATTCCACCTACGCGGAAGATGTTTGAAGAAAAGCGCTCCATGCTCTCCAACCATCCTGTTGATCCGCGAAACGAAAGGGCGGACTTTCCACCAAGCAGCTGGCAACGACTTAAGTCCTTGAACAAGATCAAGGTTGTCTGAACAAATTACGGTTTTGGATCCAGGGTGACCCATACTGAGCTGAGACGCTTCAAGAACCGCCACAGCTTCCCCTTCCGCTGCTGAATCTGTCCAGATTGGTTTTGAGAAAGTAACACGTTGACCCGTAAGCGTATTCCTTTGTACTATTCCGATACCACTTGGTACATTAGCAGAAACAAATGATGCATCACAGGTATACACAAAGTTGGCATCATTTAGTTCTTGATCATTAATGGGGTTAACCGCCGGTGTCCTGGTAATAGATGGCGCAGGTGCTGGTGGGGAGTCCCAACCGGTTCCAAAAAGATCCGCCATACCTGCATGAATTGAAAATACTATCTGTTGTGGATGAATATGAACTTGCTCATGAAGCATTTTCATTTTGGCCTTCCAAATGTTCCAGAGTGTCATCTGAAGACCTGCAATTAAGATGCTTTCCTCCCAAATAGTATTATCCATCGAGTCGCGTGTTTTAGAATACCAGTCTCCAATAGAGTCTGGATCATCCTCTGGTATTCAAAAAAACCATAGGTTACATTCACGTAAAATCTATGTTGTAGATCTCGGTTTTGAGGCATAGGCGCTCGACCCGGGCCTAGCGCCTAGACGAGATTACACGGGGCCTAGGCGGAATTATACGGTTTTGAATCCCGCTGTGTAATTTTGTATATTTAGTAATATATGTAGTAATTATAGAAATTTCAACTATTTAAGTCATAAAATTCATCTTAAAACACTATAGTATATATAAAAAATACTAAAAATTGAGTTATAATATCAATCAAAAAATCCTCGAGAATAAGAAAAATAACAAGAAGGCCTATATGGGTGTGTTTTGCCATTAATCGGCGCCTAGGCGGCCATTTTTTGCCATTAATCAGTGCCTAGACGGGCTAGGCGCCTATTCCACGGCGACTAAGGCGCTAGGCAAAAACGCCTAGAGTTTTAACTAGGCGTAAGCGCCTGAGGGGGGAGTTGATGCCTAGGCGGCGCCTAGGCGCGCCTAGGCGGGGAGATCTACAGCATAGCGTAAAATATGAGAATCTATTTTAAAATAAAAATAAAAAGATTAGTGTTATTTTTGTTTTTAATTATTTATCAAAATACTTTTATTCCATTTGACTTCGATTTGGAGTGTTTATAAAATGGGGTTCATAAGTGATTTTTATAATCATCTCAATTAATTTCCATTAAAAATTCTTCTAATGGATACGGTTGAAAAAAATAAACATCACCTCAGTTCTCTTCCTTTCCTTCCAAAACCCTCAATCCAGACAGATCCTAGCATATTCTACAAGGAAAAAGAAATAAATTAAATAAAAAGTGTTGAGCAGTACCTATTCGAACAAGAAAAGGGACAAAAAGAAGAAAATTACAATCAACTTCTGACTTGAGTATTCGAAAGAAAAAGAAAAAATACTGGATCTATGCAGTTCTATCTTCACATCCATACTCATCAAGTTGGAAGTTGGGTACCAAAATATTTGAACCATCAATAAGATTCACTGAAGCGAAGATCTTCCTACAATGTTTTCCTTCGGCGAGTCATCTTCAGCTGCACGACGAGCCATCTTCGCAGGCAAGTGGCGCCGGGCTGGAACGATGTTTTCCTACGATGTCTCCTAAGGGCATATAATTAGGAAAAAAAGGGAGACATAAAAAATAAACAAACTAAACACCAAAAAATTACATCTACTTAGAGCCCGTCTGGGATTTCTTGTTTTAGAAGTAAAAGTTTTTTAATAACAATTAAAATATGTAAATTTTAGAGGGGGTGAATATGACACTATCATAATTACGCCAAATGAAAATCTTTTCTCCACAATTATTAGTTGGAAAAAACTCCACTTAGACACTTTATCAAACAACTAAAGCATCATACAATGGGATGATAACGACTTTATAAATAAGATAAGCAAAATAGATATGTAAAGATATAAGGGTTAGAGAGTACATAATCGCTTTAGGGTGCTTCAAACACCCGAAGGCCTAGTCCACCACCTAGGGTGTACACCTTTAAGCTCGTTCATTAAGTTTCATGTTTTCTCAAAGTTTAAAACAAAACATTTACAATGTGTTTTTTTGGGGCTCAACCACCAATCTTTCGAAATTTTTACTGGTTAAGTCACAACCCGAGTGAAATTTTTACTAGGCTCAGTCTCAATCTTTACAATTCACTCTTCTCTAATATATAGCAAGAGCAAAACCTTGAATATTTTATTAAATTATTACAACAAGAACAACCACTTTTTTATGAGAAAATGATACAATTATGTTCTTGTACTCCTTGATGATAAATTTGAATATGAAGGCTTAATTGACTAATCCTAGAGTCGATTTATACAATGAAACTGGTGGTTGAACTCCTTGAAGATTAGATGATAAATTCATGATATTTATGAACTCCTTTTTGAGTTGATATGAAAGTGATGATCTTGATAACACTTAGATGATGAATATTGGCTTGATTTTGGCTTGGATTAGTGGCTTGATTTATTCTCCAAATATGTATAGATGGTGGAGAAAAGGGGTTCCAAGTGATGTGTTATAAGCTCCAATGTTGTGCGTATATATAGCCTTCCAAGACTTTAATGGATATTTTAGGAAAAATGTGTTGATTGACATCGGGTCCTCGGTTTCAATAAGAAAGGGTTACCGGTTTGACATTGGGTACCCGGTTTCAACAAGAACGGGCTATTTTTGAAAAATTGTACGTCTTCTCGTTTAGATATAATGATATTCAACGTATAAATTCCGATGACTATTTAACCATAACAAGGCATCGTTTTTTTCCAAAATTCAGGATACCGGTTTTGATTTAAAACGGGATCCCGAAACGATCTGTATCTTGATCCTAATTTCGGGTTTTTGAATTTTTGTTGCTCAAATTCCAAGATTTTCTTGATGAGATATTTTCAAAAGTCAATTGTAATGAATTTTGTACTTGATTACTTCTTCACATTCTCATTTTAAAATAAGTTATAGCATAAAGCATGATAAAAAATATGAAACCGAAGATACATGTTTTTGTATGAGAAACGATACGCGGATACTTTAGTCTCCAACATAGAATATGCTCTAAATGTGGATCTAACAAATTTTTAAATTAATTACTTTGGAAAAAAGCCTCAAGAGATGTATTCTGAAACATATGCAAGAAAGATAAGATGTAAAAGCATGTTCTAACCACAGTAGTGATGTTTAAATGCTTTGGCTCCTAACGAGAAATGTTTTCTAAGTGGACATCTAAATAAGTATGTAGTTAAACACTTTTACAAATTTCAGACATATTAAAATTATGCTTTATAAAGTGTTTATCCTATGTGAAAACTCATGAAACATAAAGAACGATATTTAGGATTCTTGTACTCTAATGATGTGTTTCTAAATGTGGAATAATATAATAATGTAGTAGACATACTTAAAGGGGTTCAGTATATGACAAATAATATAAAAAGGTGTCCTTAACTTAACCAAATATCACATATACAAGAAATATGCTAAATAACATATAAGTTCACCTATAGACCAAGGAGTGCTCATGCGTGTGTGCCTATCTTTTAACATATATGTGTTCTAAAAGTAGAAATCATATAATAACAAAGTATGCAACATTTTAGACACAATCACACATAACAAGTTATTGCCTGAACAGTGCTCATATAACCAAGATGAATGAATGACCATTTTAGCAAGTAAGACATGATTGGATGTTTTAGCTCTTGACATTTTAAATGGTCTGAAGGAGTATACAAACAAGATATTAGTTGGTCGCTTATGCAAAATCCAAGCATATAACAGGTCATAACCTAGGGAATGATAAACTCATGTGAAAGTGCAAATCATGGGGGAGGGGTGAATAGGACTTTAATCTAAGTAATGCCTACTTAAAAATTGATTACTACCTAATTTATATAAGGTTAAATCCAAACTACTAATTAGGTGGTATATAATCTAACTTAGCTATAAATATAAGATGAAAGTAAACTTGCTCCTAAGAAGAAAACATATGTCCACAGCTAGAATGTAAAGTTCAAGGGTAAAGAACCTCTTATGCTTCCTATCCTAAGGGGTCATGTAATAGGGATTATATAGCTTAACGAATACATAAAGTAATATAAACTTAGTACTAAGAGTAACAGAAATGTATTTAAGTCATTAGTAAAGAGGCTAGGTAAAGTAATATCTAAAGCTTTATATCAAATACTAATGGTATTTAGCTAAAGATTGTTATGTTTGATATGAAAGTAAAGATAAATAATGCAATCGATAAATAAAGTGAAAAGGAAAGAAATTACATGAGCATTTATAGTAGGTTGGTTTCCCAACATCCACGACCTAAGGTAGTCACCTTAGGATATAAGATTCTCCATTTAGCATCTTGATATCTCTTAAGGGTGAGATATAAACCAATTTCAGTGAGTTTTATTTTTGGGCTAAACCAGAAATATAAACCCAAGACTCAATCAAATCACAACCCGAACTCAATCTTTTAAAGGTATGTCATACCCAACCTCGAATACCTCGACCTACAACTCCCTTGTGTAATCTCCTTTACAAGTAACCACTTTTGATTGAACTCCTTCTTTTCGAAATCAAACCCGAGCTCGACCGTTATTCTTCACTTGGATCTTCAATCCTATTTTAGAGAAAGAGGTAATATCTTGTTGTGATAAATCTTTGATTACAAGAATATTAAATTACTCCTAGTGAGTAAAAAATACAATGAATAACAACACGCCTATAATTATAAAATCAAAATGAATATTATATCTTGTGGACTCTTCTTGAAGTGTATGGTGATATGGTTATAAAGTGTGGCTTCATGAGGTGAGTTCTAAGCTCCTTTGGTGGGGTATTTGGTGTCTCATATTTTATGATAGTAGTCTCACGAGACATCATTCTAGGGATTTTTAGGACTTAACTGAGGGATTATTCCCTAGTATTTGTCGTTTTACGAATTTTTTTCTAGTTTCGACTTTTATGTCACTTTTGGAGCTTTTGTTTGTTAATTGTGTGTTAAGTGTGCAACTCTTAGAACTTGGATGATACGAGACCTCTAGATGATGATAAAAAACCGCAAAAATCAAGGAAAATCCCAAGTCACGGCAAGAAATGGCATAATCCACTTTTGGAAAGCGAAAGCATTTACTGGACAGATTTAGTAATCGACTTAAGAAAGTCACCACGCGCAATCTGCTAAGATGTTGAGCGATTCCTTTGGTTTTATGATACTAATTGACGTCAGGAGAGCGTGAGAGGCGACACTTCGTGATTTAAAGCTAAGATGAAAGAGTTATTGGATTTGAGGTTGTCGTGGTTTGGATGGGTCCGCATTCCTTTAAAACATGTATGGATTGACTTGGACCACTTAAATGGGCCCCACAACTCCAAAAACATTTTGAAAACTTAATATATCATAATTTTGTGATCAAAACAGGAGTTATACAATTTGGTAACGCTTAGAACTACAGGAGCAATAGGAAGAAGATTACATCAAGGGCGTTTCACCATTCCACCTCATTCTTTCATCCGATTTCAACAATTCTTAGTGTAATCCTTATTATTTTTTCATTCTAATCATGATTATATCACTTTTAATCATTGTTTTTACCAATTTTATTATGAACAAAACTTTCAATTCGTTTGGGAAACGCTCAATGTATGAACTCTACTTTTTGAATTATTATGTTTTATTGTATATTGGGATATATATTGAAATGAATTGCATATTTTGCATTTGTTATATATTTGTACTTAATTTTTTAGCCTTTACCTTGATCAAGTAGTAGGTTGGTTGTATAGTAATCTTGATTGTCACCCGCGGAAGAAGGAGAATTATGAAAAATAATATATAAACGTTCGGTGTGCGTTAGTGAACGAAAGGTCTTAACTACCTTGATAATCATTTGGGTTAGTAACTATAGCGTATTTATCATAGATTGAGAAAGATTATTAATTGACATTATGTTTATTATAATATTTTTAAGGGTTAATGCTCAATAAACATTTGCAGCCTTATTCATTATCACGTAAAAGACACTGTCTTTTTTAAAGAACAATGAGTTATGGAAAACTTCCCAAAACTCAAAAACTAAGTTCTGGGAAGCTTTCCATAACTCAAACGACTCTTTTTATGTGCAAAAAAAAAATGTATGGTACCTTTTATGAGAAAAAATGACGGTCAAGGTAATGAGGAATTTATTCTAACTTGAGATGTTTCTTGAACATTAATCCTATTTTTTAATAATATCTTGATATCTTAAAAATATAAATTTTACGTGACCGTTGCGGTTGGGCGACAGCTAAGATAGTTTTAGGCGTTTAAGTTGTATTTTCTTTTTTAGAAGAGTAACTCTTCAGGGTCTTTGACCTCATATGTAACAAAGAAAATATATATAAATTTTAATATTAATAAAAGTAAAATAAATATAAAAAACGTAAAAATATATTAATCAATCTTGAAATGAACGTGTATTGGTATTTACCATTTCTGTAAGTATCATGGAATATAAAGAACTACTAACTTTTGAAGTACAAATGGCAATTTATATGTCCTATTCTTTTTCTGGTCGAATAAATAATGGGAAAGGACGAATGATATCTTATCCACTATCTAAATATGTATGTAGGAGTCCATTGGAATTTATTATATTTTATTTTTGTTTGAAAGGGTCATTGGAGTTAATGGATCGGCACATTGGTATACACGCAATGAATTGTATCTAACCTCCTGATGACATGATTGACATGCATGTATTGAAAGTGGGTTGGAACTTTCCGGTTAAACCGCTAAAAGGTAAAGGGTGTGAGATCCGCAACCGCAAGTCATCCCCAAGGTTCTTTGTCTTCTCATTAGTTATGTGTGGAATAAAAAACTAATTTTGGTAAGAACGGGTATGGTTTTTTTGTTTAAAAAAAAAGAGGAGGAAATATCAAAAACCAGCCCAACTAAGTAGCAACTTTATATTCTAAGGCCCGTTTAAGAATTAAATGCTTTAAAGGCCTAATAGTGCTTTTCAAAGACTTTCCTAACTAATTGGTTCTTCTCTATCCTCTGTACGTTGAAGTCACATCTCTTACACCTTTTCTGTCTCTTTTACATCGCATAACTAATACACCGATGTCTTCTCTATTTTTTTTTTAAAATTCAAATTTGAATTAGTGTTCCTTCTCTTCAGACCTTAACCCAATAAACCAACAAAACTCATTTACAACCTTCATCTTTTTGTGGGTATTACAAGATTAAAAGATCTAGAAGAAGAAGAAAGATTTGCCTCCATTAATGGCGAAATATAAAGCTTTTAGTGAGATGCTAAACAAAGTAGATATTCATGATATATTAGCAGCAAAGACTCTTCATCCCTACATTTGGGTTTCACCTCACGTAGACTCTTATTTTTTTATCAAATCTGCAAAACAGAAGAAGAGAGAGCTTCGTCAAAACCCCTGGTAATGCACACACATTCATTAATTGTATATTATGTATAAAATATCCGAAATCTTAGTAGTTGTTTCTCAACTTTGATGTTTTATTCAGATCCCAATTCTCTGCATTCCAATTAAGAGTTGTCTGATTTTGAGTAAAATAAGGTCGTTAATAGCTTATACTGTGAGTCTGTGACTATATGTTTTCTGTTTATGATCTATTTTGTTTAAATTAGGCGATTAGTGTTTAATTTGTTCTTTTTATGTGTTAGATTACTTAGTTTTCATCAAATATAAACTTAAAGAATCTGTATTCTCGGAAAATTTCACAGTTCTAGGTCCTAAATTTTCAATCTTAATGTTTGTAATGGGTCTTTTCTGTTTTCGTATTCTAAAACTGGGTTTTCACCATTTCGATCTAATTGATTAATTGAATATTCTTTTTGTTAGTTTAGTAATTGACCCAGCAAATAGGTTTATTAATCTTGGAGAATTGAATTGCAGTAATTAGTACTCCTTCACAATATTCATAGCTTCTTCAACAATCTCATTATTTTAATATATGCTTGGAGACAAGTATGTATAATCATTCTTTTTTTCATTCGATGAATCTTTCCTTTTTTGCTTAGATGGTTTATCTAATGTTATTTGTGTCATTCTGATTGCAAACATTAATTAAATTCAGTATAGGAGATATTTTGGATGCTGAACGAAAAAGATAGTCATGATAAATTCAATTCATGTAATGGAAATATAAAGCTTTTAGTGAGATGCTTATTGAAGAAGATATTCATGATATATTAGCAGAATCAGTTTCAGATTTAATCTGTGAGATTAACTTTGAAGGTTTTCTCAAGGTAATTGTAACATTTTATCTTATTTTTAGATCTAAAATGTATATGAGTTGACATTTCGATTGTTTGATTTGAATTAAAATTTGTTTATTATTCACATGAAGATTAATGATCATTAAAAGATAAAAAGGCGATAACAGTAGATAGAGATCATGAATGCGTTTGATTTTTTCTAGGTTGCAGCATTTACCGGAGAGGATGGAAGACTTATTAAGTCAGTTGAAAAAGCATATGAATCCAGTTTACATGAATAATTGGCTAGTGGAATATATTTTGGATCAGTTATGTTAATAGAGTCTTAATCCTCAGACTCCTGGTGTGTTTCAAATGTTGTTTTGAATCAGAGTAGCAAAATAGCAGGAATAGGAACACAAATAATGTAAGGAGAAGTGATAAAGTGTGTTAGATTTCAAGAATTATAGGAATTGAAGGTGTGTTAGATTTCAAAAATTATAGCAATAGGAAGTGTAAATAACAATAATTATATTAGACTGATAGAATGTATGGATTATTACTGACTTTTAATATCGAATTGTAATGTTTTTGATTATGTACTTTGCTTGTTAAGGATGTTTGACGATTAAATGAATATTGTATGGTTTGATTGTTT
Source organism: Nemophila menziesii (assembly GCA_029959085.1). Classification (NCBI taxonomy): domain Eukaryota; kingdom Viridiplantae; phylum Streptophyta; class Magnoliopsida; order Boraginales; family Hydrophyllaceae; genus Nemophila; species Nemophila menziesii. The sequence goes on from JARWIR010000125.1 coordinate 767,575, forward strand.
TTTCAATTGAGTTGGACTATATCAAATGGGTATATACACGTTTACATTTTATCATAAAAAAACAACAACTAAGGCAAAATCAACATATCTCGGCAGGTATGTGGTTTACATTGTGAAACAATGCAAGTAAACCTTCCATTTGAAAATGGGTATACATCCAAAATGAAACAATATTGCAAAAAAAAAACCTATATATGGAAATGAAAAAGTTCTAGCATAATCCTTGTATGTAATGGGTATATACACATTGAGTTTATACCCGTTAAAATGACAATGAACCAATACTAGAAGGATTTTCATACAAGCCAACAAACCTTTGTAAGTCGATGAGTATATACCCATTGTGTTTGTTAATCATTGACATTTCGTTTTTGTAGTTATGCCAACAATATGGATAGACCTTGTTAACAATTGGGTAGATGCCCATAATAAAGAATAATGTTAATTCCACTGATTACATATACCGTCAGGGGCGGTTGAAAAAATTGGGTAGATGCCCGTATAGTGGCTTTCGGTAGATGCCCATATTGAAGAGTCATTCATTTTTCAACAATTGCTATAACAAACGGGTAATCATTACGGATAGATGGCCATATAATGGCTTTGGGTAGATGCCAATATAGTGACTTGGGTACATGACCAAATCAATATATATCGGTAATTCGATGGATTACCTATACAATCTGGTGGACCGTGACAACAATTGGGTAGATGCCCATATAGTGGATTTGGGAAGATGCCCATATGGAAGCCTAACTCGTTTTTCACCAATTGCTATAACGGACGGTTAATCATTAAGTTCATCTTTGCTTATTGATGAAATTTTGTTTTCATTATCTACCCAATGATAACAATATGGATGTACCATGTTATACTTGGGTAGATGCCCATATCGATATATAGCGGTAATTCGACGGATTACCTATACAATTGGGTAGATGCCCATATTGAGGATTTTGGGTAGATGCCCATATTGAAGTCTGATTCTTTTTCCCCAATTGCTATAACGAACGGGTAATCTTTAATTTTATTTGGGCGTATTGACGAAAGTACGTTTTCAGTATCTACACAATGCCCACAATATGGATAGACCTTGTTAACAATAGGGTAGATGCCCATAATAAAGAATAATGGTACTTCCACTGATTATGGATTCTTTATCTTCTCTAAATGGTTAATCTGTTTTACTTTCTCTTGGAATTCTATTTATGGATACTACTTTGTTGATGGTATTTACCCAAATTTCCATTGCTTAAGTTTTCCCAAAACAACACTAGCTAAACTAGCCCACCAAATCAACTTCAGCTAAACTACCAACATGTGAACGGTGAACACACGAAAGCCAGAAAACCTGAAATAAAAAGACATGAAAAAACATTAAGATTGATAGGTTAATTAGTAGTGGTATGTTTGAATTGGGTACACACCCATTGTATATAACAATCTGTAATACGTAAGTTCAAATTGGGTAACCAAGTTTTTACGTTTTAGGGTTAAAGGTTAGGTTTTTATGGTTACTGAGAAAGGTTATATGGTTTATGGTACACACATATGTATTTGCGTGTCAGTCGCATTTTGATTAATCGATACACTAATACAAATGGGTGTATACCCGATTTTTTTTTTAAATGTGTTTACGGGCTTGGTTTTTTAGGGTTAATGTGTTAGTTTTTACGAGTATACACTCATTGGGTATATCAATACGAAATGTAATAGTGGGTATATATCAATTCTGTTTGTATATACCAATTGTGAAACATATGGTTGAGATACACTACTAATGAATAACTACTAGATGTGGTACTTGGTGTTTACCCATTTGGGTATATACAAGAGATGGTTATAAGAGGTGGTTTTAAGATACACCCAGTTGGGTATATATCTTTTGGTGTACGTACAATATACTATAAAAGTACGAACTGTAGTAGTAGGTATATTCCTATTATGTCTGTATATACTTATTGTGAAACACATGATTGGGATGCACTACATAGGGTAACTACTAGATGTGATACTTGGTATTTACTCATTTGATGTATACCAGATGTGGTTATAAGAGAAGAGATGCTTATTTTACAAGAGGTGGTTTATAAGATATACCTATATTGATGTATACCCATTCGAGTACGTACAATATAATATATCAATACGAAATGTAATAGTGGGTATATACCAATTATGTTTGTATATACCAAGTGTGAAACATATGGTTAAGATTACCTACTAATGTATAACTACTAGATGGGGTACTTGGTGTTTACCCATTTGGGTATATACCAGAGGTGGTTAAAAGAGGTGGTAATAAGATACACCCATTTAGGTATAATACCCATTGGGGTACGTACAATATACTATAACAGTATGACATGTAGTAGTAGGTATATTCCTATTATATTTGTATATACTTATTTGTGACAAAACGGGAGTGCACCCACTAACAATGCTTGACTATTAATTTCGAATGGGTGTATACCAAAACGTAGTTGATGGCTGTATGCCCAACCATACATAAGATCATTTTGCGGGAAAGATGATTTCGATGGGCGTACGCCCAACCATTCCGAATGGAAGTTTAACCATACATAAGGTCACTTGCGGTAAATATGATCTTGATGGGCGTATGTCCGACCAATTCCAAATGGTTGTATACCCAAAAGGAAGTTGACGTGCGTATACCCAACCCTACATAATGTCAAAGAAAAGATGATGTTGATGGACTAGAAATATATGTAACTTGGGTATCCCTTTGTAACTTGGGTATACACACATTATACTGGAACTGAGTACCCAACCATTGTATATAACAATCGGTAATACGTAAGTTCAAATTGGGTAACACCCAAGTGTTTACGTTTTAGGGGGTAGGGGTTAGATATATACAGATTTAACAGGAATATACGTACTACTACAGTGTGTACTATTATAGTAAGTTATATTTAACAAAATGGGGATATCTTGTACCCACCTCTGGTAAAATAAGCACCTCTTATAATCACCTCTGGTATATACCGAAATGAGTAAATACCAAGTACCGCATCCAGTAGTTACCCATTAGTAGTGTATCTTAACCATATGTTTGACGATTGGTATATAAAAACATAAATTGGTATATACCCACTATTACATTTCGTATTGATATATTATATTCTACGTACCCTAATGGATATACACCCGAATATGTATATATTATAACCACCTATGGTATATACCAGATGTGTAAATACCAAGTATCACACATAGTAGAACCCATTTAGTAGTGCATCTCAATCATGTGTTTCATAATAGATATATACAAATATAATAGGAATATACTAACTAGTACATTTGTGTACTGTTATAGTATATTGTACGTACCCTAATGGGTGTACACCCAAATAGATATCTTATAACCACCTCTGGTATATACCAGATGAGTAAATACCAAGTATCACATCTAGTAGTAGCCCATTAGTAGTGCATCTTAATCATGTGTTTCACAATAGATATATACAGATATTACCGATTGTTATATACAATGGGTGTGTACCTAATTCAAGTAGAATTGGTCCCTAACCAAGTTACAAGTCAGGGGTGACATACCTAATTTCAATAATGGGTGTATGCCCAATCACGCTACTTGTGTATGAAAATGATTACAAACAAGGATACCCAAGGTTACATAGAATCGCTGTATACCAAAGTTACATATCAATGGCGACATACCCAATTTCATATCATATTGCATTCTTTTTCTATTTTATTTTGTATTAACGTATGTATGAAAACATTATGGTTGTATACCCCAATCCACAAAAACTAACACATTAACCCTAAAAACCTAACTCGTTAACACAACTACAAATACACTAAGTGTACACCCAGTTCCAATTGTATTACTGTATTGATTAATCAAAATGTGACTGACACGCAAATACATATGTGTGTATACCATAAATGTGAATGACCTAATATAGTCTCTTTTGTACTCTCAAACTAAACATCATGTCTATACCCCAACAATGGGTCAATACAAAAATTCAATAATGACACAATGGGTGTATACCCAAACCCCAAAAACGACCCAATATAGTACCTTTTAGAAGTTTCAAATAAAACAAAATAGGTATACACCACAATGAGTGTATTCCCAAATTCAATAACAATACAATGGTGTATACCCACATTCAATAACGACAACTATATCTTATCTTTTTGTAAATAATAAACAAAATGTGTGTACACCCACCAAAGGCGTATAACCAAATTCATTATGACCCAATGTAGAATTGGCATAAAAAATAAACAAAATTGGCATATACCCACAATGAATGTGTGCGTACCCAAACTCAATACTGACACAATGGGTTTATATCCAAATTTATTAATCATCACGTTACAGTATATTTCGTGGTCTCAAACTAAACATCACGGATATACACCAACAATGGGCGTATACGCACATTCATAATATGACACAAGAGGTGTATACCAAAACTAAAAAATGACCCAATGTAGTAGCTTTAGGAAGTTCCAAATTAAAACAAAATGGGTATACACCACAATGGGTTTATACCCAAATACAATAACGACACAATGGGTGTATACCCATATTCAATAACGAGGCATGTTTTTTATCTTTTTGCAGTATAAAAAATAAACAAAATGGGTATACACCTATTTGTGTATACCCAAATTCATTAATGACCCTATATAATATCTTTTGTAGTCTCAAACTAAATATCATGTATACACCCCAATGGGTGTATACACAAATTCAATAACGACGCAATGGGTGTATAACCAAACCCAAAAAAAGACCCAATATCATAGCTTTTGGAAGTTTCATATTAAAACAAAATGGGTATACACAACAATGATTGTATACATAAATTCAATAACGACACAATGGGTTTATACCCACATTCACTAACGACAACTATATCTTATCTTTCTAGTATCAAAAATTAAAAATTGTGCATACACCCACAACGGTTGTATACCCAAATTCACTGATGTCCCAATGTAGGATTTATGGTAGTATCAAAATAGACAAGATCGGTATATACACAATTTTTAGCTTTAATGGTAGTGGATTAGGGTATATACCCGAAAAATGAAAAAAATTAAATTTCACGAATTGTTATTTGGGTATATACGCAAACTTAAAACATATCAGTGGGTGGGCGTGCGTATAATGTCTATGAAATTGATTGAATATGAAATTCACAAGGTATTTTCTAGTGGACTAAAATATTACTCATACAACCACTTGCTTAAATGTGAATTCAATTTAAAACACCACTTGCTTAACTGTGAACCTATCTAAGCTACTTCATATACTATTTTCAGTTTGCAAAAGAGAAGTGCATTAATAATCTGTTTCCACTTTAATCGGTCTACACTAACAAAAAATTAAAATTAAAAGGAGTCCATATCGCAGTATCACTTCTTTCTGATTCCGAGACGATTAGCTACTGATCTTTGTGGCCGCGTCAGATATTCCCTAAAGCTTCTTTTGAAAAATCAAATTAAAAAAAGTCTGCCAAAAAAATATCAGCATATTAATATAACATACTATAGGGACTTATGGTGCAATTATCTAAAACGAATGAAACACAAAACAATCACAAAAACATCCAAAACATCTCCTATTGTAAACATCTACTAAATTTGAAATGTATGCTATACTATTAGTTCATTTTAAAACTGAAAAACTGTTATCTCCTTTTTATATTTTTAACAATCATTAATCTTCAAAGGCGTAAGAACAATAATTACCAATCCATTAGAGCAAAAACATCTTCCGTATCAATCCTCTTTCCACAAACAGAGGTCGTCCCATATCCATTAAAGCTGTCATATTATTAATCTGTTAATAAAAGAATCCAATAGAATTAGATTTGTATTATATAACCTCAAGAGATTGTGGGAGTATTATTTTCCGCCTTTCCGAAAGTTATGAGATCCTTCTGGTAGCTTCGTTGAGCTTCCCACCTACATATAAGGTATATACTTTACATCAGTTGCGTAAGAACATTAATTATATATAAATATTACATAACAAAAAGGTGTAATTCTTATTAAAGGAGCAACATGAAATTGCTTTAATATGATCAAAGCTCTCTTTGTATCTTGTTCCAACCATACCTGCAAATAAAACATACGAGATAACATGAATATGCAAAATAATTTTTTTCCAATAACAAACAAGTTAATTAATTTCTTGCGTAATGTACAGGGGCTTCTATAATAAATATGAATAAATAAAGGATCTACCTGCAATTTCATAACTGATCTATTGCTATTCTATTCATCACCATCAACACCCATCTCTTCCTCAGCCATACAATCATTATTTTAATTGGTCAATTTCACTACATCTCTCTCCCAAAATCTATTCACTCGCATTGGAAAATAAAAACTATAAAATGTCTGTTCACAATCGCATCGGAAAAAAAATAAAAAAATAAATATTGTTTGTTCAGATCCACTAAGCTTCTCAAATACACACTGTCAATTAATCAGAGAGAGAAGGAATACCTTGCAAAAAATCTAATGTAAGTAGAAGAGATTCTCTATATTCATTTACAGAGTTCAATGCTAAAGCAGAAGCTAGTTGAGATTCCAAATGAGCACTAGTTTCCAATCCATAATCACCCGTGATCCGGGTAATCCAGCCTGGTTTATATACTCTCACTCACTCTCTGATCCTGATACAACAGTTGGAATGGAAGCTTTGTAAGTAAATGAATTTGGATTCTAGAAATTACGGAGCAACTAGGAATAGTGTACAGCACAACAAAACATCAATACCATATTAAAAAAGAAGTTGAATGAATTGATTTACCTGAACAAAAACAACTGTTGTAGAAAGAACATAACTATGGAGAGAAGCAATTTTCTTCGCTTCTTTAGCCAATATTAATATTAGCTGCATTAAATAACAAGGCTATTAAGGATTCTATCAGTTTCAATACTTTAATCCTCTTCTCCATGCATCCTGCTCTTAAGTGCTCTTAAGTGTATCAAACCTGGCAAATCCAAAACAAGGATCCAGAATAGTCAGCAATACCATATCCAAAACAAAACAAAAAATTACAGAAGGTGGAGAGAGAGCTCAATAGGGCTAGAGCAAACAAATCAATACACTAAAATACGGGTCAAAACACCCGTATTACCTGTAAATCAAACAAGACTCCCAAATCCAATCCAAAACAAAAGATCACAGAAGCTGAAGATAGAGATCAATAGGGGCAAACCAATCAATACACTAAATATGGGTCAAAAAACCCTATAATTTGAAAAGCGACCTGTAAAATCCAGCTGTTTGGGTAAGACAGAGAAGGGTTGTGCAGGAGAAGCAGATCTGGTGGGAGAAGCCTATAACCGTGTGCTTTCAATAATCTCCATCTATCAGGAACACCCTTCAAAAACATAAGAACTTAATCAATTGAAATATCCCAAGAATATGAAGATTATAATAAATTACTGAGTGAAAACTAGTTTATAAGAACTCACGATGGAATTTTTTGAAACAACTCAGGTATACTTGCTACTTACTAAATCAAATGGCCATAGTTTGCTATTTTGCAGGTTAATAGTTGTCTTGGTTTGTGCAGGAGAGAGGTTGTTTGTATAGGAGAGCACCAGATTGTGCAGCACAGCGTCTTGGTGAGGGCGGAAGTTTGGGGGGCTATGGCGGTCTTCTGGTGCAGTGCGGCGGCGACCGTATAGATGAAGGCGGAAAATGGTCCATTAGGGACAGCTTTTTTATTCTGAGGCGTGAAAGTGGGATAGAGATACAAATCTGAAGGTGTACGAAAGTGAATTTCTTGTGCAAGAGATGACGAAGGTGTGAGAAGCAGATCAGTGGGAAGAGATTTCTGTTTGTATGTTCTTCCTGTACGAGAGCCCGGTGGTTTTCTTTTACAGGATAAAGGTTTTGTGAACAAGATGAAGAGAGAGGATAGAGGTCGAGGAGAGAGATCAGTGAAAGAGGAATGAAATGGGATTTCTATACCTAATGTACAAGAACTGAAAGTAATTACATCGATTGTATTAAGGAGAAAGAACACGTGTGATTGGACTAGTTTGAGAAAAAGAAAGTACTTTATTATGGCATTCTAGTAAATAAGTAAATATAGTTTGTATAGTAACTAGATAATTGAACGAGCGTTAAGTTTGGGCCTTATAACCAAATGTGCTATGGGTTGGAGGCCTTTATAATTAATTCCCCCAAAAAAGAGATAGGAGTAGTAACATAAGTATATAATAAGACAGCCGATTCAAAAGACAAGAAAGTTCTAGAGAAAGAAGTCAGAAAGAGGTAACATAGGTTTTTTTAAATTTTTCGATTTACTGTCTATCTTATGACTTTTTGTTCACTAATCATCACAAACATGATGGACTCGACTCATTCAACCCAAGATCGAAGAGTTTCTCATCCAACTTGGACCCGAAAAATAATCTTCCTCATCTCCACGCCTCTTCCACTAAGGAGCCACCTGACCCCATGAACATCACGTCATGGGGGCAAACCCGGATTCCCAATCTATCAAGGGCATGACTAGCCTCACGCTAGATCATAACCCACCGGGACTTGGTTTCCATGGTTCTCCCATTAAAGAGTGTGTGAAATGCTAGAAAGTAATTTGAGGATTATAACCCTAACTATGTCTCCCTAAATTTTGAGGATTCTTCTAAAGATTGCTTGATTATTCAAAAGCCAATTGGGCATAAATCCATTGTTGCTTCCTCACATTTGGAAAAAACCGAACCCCCCTCCACCCTTCACTTCGGCCGAGCCATCCTCATCATTCAAGGGAAAATTTGATTGTACTTAATAAAGATTCGTATGCTATGGATGAGATTCTTAAGTCTTTTAATTCATCTCGTGAAGTTAGGGTTTAGGTTTATCCAAGTTTGTGGAAGCTTTGATAAGCATTTAGTAGAGAATATATGGACTACACTTGTGGTACACAAGGTGTTTAATAAAATTACAAAGTCACATGCTTTGGTGCCTGAGAAACCTAGTGATGATGGAGTTGAGGGAACTTTAGTATCTATGAATGTGGTTAACTTAGGGTGTGAAACGACCACTGAGGGACCCGTAAACTTGACCGGGAAACTTGACGCCGATACAAAGAGATCGGGAAAAACCAACTCAACTTGTGATGAGGTATAAAGACTAGACTAGAAAACTAATGGTGGGAATGGAGCTTAATTACTATGAGCCCGTAGAAGGTGAAATGTTGCAACTCTTAAAGAGTGATGCGCTTACTATAGAACAAGCGTTTAGCCACTCATTGATTAGGTATGTGGCCGGGAAAATATCTCTGGATATGGAAGATATCCGAAGAATTGTCAAAGAATAGAAGGTGGAATGTAGAGTAGGGTAACATCCATCCGAGTAGTTAATTTTCAAATTCGGGAAAAAAGTAGATAAAAAGTGTATCCAATCTAATGGTCTTTTTCTTTCGTATGGGCGGAATACCAGATTTTTTTGACTTTGGTAACCTTGAGATAAATATAACCTAATTGGATTATACTACGTAAACTTCCGGAACAAGTTAGAACAAATGAAGGATTAACCAAGATAGCTTCACAAGTCAGGAAACCGATCTGTACGGATGGTATAACATTCGAGAGTGGTGATATTAGTTACGCCAGAGTTATTACCGAATTGGATTCCAGTAAAAATAGGAAATTCAAAGTGGATTTTGGATCACATATGGGAAAGAACCATAGTGTCGATGTAGAGTATGATAACCTACCCCCATATTGCTCGAAATGTAAAGCTTTTTGACATGAGGGTAGTAGGTGTTTTTATCTGATTGATAGTGAAGATCAGACTAGAAAACATAGCGAAACCATAGGCGTGAGTAAAGGCATAAAATGGGCTGATTTTCAGGGACCTCAGGTAAAAATTTATGCTATCGTTGGTAATCTAAAGTTGTAGGGACCTCCTGTGCAATTTCCTCATTCTTAACGTTTACTTAGCGTCACACCTGTAGGCCCTTCCCGCACAAACCATCAACACTTAAACTCTCGGAATAAACAATTATATGTACTGCAACAACTTATTACTGTACAAGAATAGCAGATTTCCGAGGTAAAGTGCTATAACAACTCGACTGGAGCAGTTCAAACCCTGCAGAAATTTCCAGTGCAGCAACAACCTATTTCTGAATTTCCAATACAACTACAACATTCTTCAGAGAAGCAGCGAAGTAATCCTGAAACTCCCATACAGTTGCGGCAAACTTCAGTACAACATGGAATGAATTCTGGAACTCTTGTACAACTGCAGCGGACTCCAGTGCAGCAACTAGTGATTTACGGAACTCAAGAACAACAGCTACAATCTTGCTCTGTTACTTCAGTGTAGCAGTAGGGTATTTCGGGGACTTTAGTGCAGTAGATCAAGATGTGTATTTCAACACCTATGTTCTCTTTGTGCATTAATGGGAGTGTGTGTGGTTATTTCAAAGGAGAAAGAGGATTAAGACAAGGTGATCCTTTATCTCCTTATCTATTTGTTATATGTATGCAAGGTTTCTCTTCTATTCTTGAGAAAGTGGCAAATAATAAAGCTTTTACTTATCACCCTAATTGTGCTAGAATGGAGTTGAACCACCTTATATTTGCTGATGATTGTTTAGTTTTCTTTATTGGTGATAAAGACTCGGCTATGAGACTTAAACAAGGCCTTGATCTCTTCTCTAGACTCTCTAGCCTTAAAATAAGTCCTGAAAAGAGCGAGCTATATATGGGAGGTTGTAACAAAAACCTTCATGATGATTTGAGTAGTATTCTCAATGTAAAGAAGGGTAAACTCCCTGTTAGATATCTTGGGGCTCCTTTAACTACAAAAGGCCCTAATAGCTTAATGTGTGCTACCCTTATTAATAATATAGTTGGAAGTGTTGAAGGGTGGATGCATAGATTTCTTACTTTTGCGGGAAGGCTTCATTTAATCAAGAGTGTTTTGCAAAGTAAAGCTAGATATTGGTGCAATGTAATGATCCTTCCAATGGGAGTTATTCATGAGATAGAATCACTCTTGAGTAGATTTCTTTGGAAGGGTAATACTAATGATTTTCATGGTGCAAAAGTGGCTTGGAAAGATTTGTGTCAAAGTAAAGAAAATGGAGGACTAGGCATACCTAATCTTCTCCATATTAATCAAGTTGCTATTCTCAAAGCGTTTTGGAGAATGTATGGATATAAAGATAATATTTGGTCTCAATGGGTCTACTCGAATTGGCTATGGAACAAGAGCATATGGAGCATTACATATGATAATAAACTTCCTTGGACATGGAGAGCTATGCTAAATGTGAGGTACCTTGCTTTTAAATATATTATACATGATGTTGGAAATGGAAAGAGAACTTATATGTTAGATGATAGATGGATAAAAGGAAAGTATATAGGTGATATTTGTGAACAAAAGGATTCTATTTCTTTGGGTAATTACAATATTAACAAAAAGGTGATGGACTATTATGTGGGAAAGAGGTGGAGATTTCCACCTAGGTTTAAAAAGGTGTATGAGGTGGTAAAAGATATGGTGCTTAATGAGAAGCATGACACTATAAGATGGGGAGATAAAGGCTTTAGGACCTCGGATGTTATGTATGACCTAAGGGGTCCTAATGAGAAAACAAAATGGTATAGTGTGGTGTGGCATAAATGGAGTATGCCAAAGCATAAGTTTTGTGCTTAGTTAATTTGCAAGGATAGATTAAGCACTAAAGATAGGCTTAGCAAGTGGGGGATGGAAGTGGACAAGATGTGTTACCTTTGCTTTGAAGAACATGAATCAAGGGATCACTTATTTGTGAATTGAAAATTAAATAATTTGGCTTGGAAGGAGATTTGTACTCTTCATAGTTGGCACAACTCGGGTAACACTTGGGAGGAAAGGCTTGATTTTATGCTTAAGTTTGATGGTAACACCTTAAAAGATACAATATCAAATATTACTTTCCTTAGCTTTCTTTATTGTATTTGGGATGTGAGGAATAAAAAAGAGTTTAAGAAGATGCATCCTAAATATGAGGATATTGTGAAAATAGTTGTGAAAGATGTTCAATATACACTTTGGAATAGAAAGTTATTCAAGAGGAGTGTTGAGAATATGAGATTGATAGAAAGATAGAAACTACATGGAGTACTCAATGGAGGAGAACAAGAAGATCAAGGAAGATAGCTTGGAGCTTGCACCTAGTATAAGTCTTTAGCAATTGTTGTATAGGGTTTAATTTCCTAGCAATAGTTGTATAGGGTGCTTCTACTTTGATTTATTTTTCTAGCAATGGTTGTATAGGTTGTCTTGCAAGTTGATAGGTTTACTTTCTATTAAATGTTGTATAGGGTTTGTTTTCCTAGCCATGCTTGTTTTTGAGTAAAAAACAAGTAGGGGTTTGATTTGTACTTGTCATTTGTGGATATAAAATGGTAGGTTTGATAAAAAAAAGTGTATAAAACAGGTAACTTAAAAAACACATAATATCTCTGCAAACACAACTTTATATTCTGATCAAAATCTTATCTTTATTCATGTTGATGCTTCTTTTCTTAATGAAAATAAAGTTGCAACTGTTGCTTGTATTTTTAGTAATTCACAGGGCCAACCTTTTGATGGACAAGCATGGAGCTTTGCAACCAATTCACTAGAAGATGCAGAGAATACTGGAATTAGGAATAGAATCTTGAAGTCTAAAGTTTATCCTCACGACAATATCATTTTGTAAAACAACTGCTTCCACATCATGAAGGCTCTTACAACAAAAGAAGAATTCAACAACAGATTCACATTGCCGTCTTTTAAAGATATACTCTAGAGATCTGAAAATATTCTTCTCTCATACAGTTGCGGCAAACTTCAGTACAACATGGAATGAATTCTGGAACTCTTGTACAACTGCAGCGGACTCCAGTGCAGCAACTAGTGATTTACGGAACTCAAGAACAACAGCTACAATCTTGCTCTGTTACTTCAGTGTAGCAGTAGGGTATTTCGGGGACTTTAGTGCAGTAGATCAAGATGTGTATTTCAACACCTATGTTCTCTTTGTGCATTAATGGGAGTGTGTGTGGTTATTTCAAAGGAGAAAGAGGATTAAGACAAGGTGATCCTTTATCTCCTTATCTATTTGTTATATGTATGCAAGGTTTCTCTTCTATTCTTGAGAAAGTGGCAAATAATAAAGCTTTTACTTATCACCCTAATTGTGCTAGAATGGAGTTGAACCACCTTATATTTGCTGATGATTGTTTAGTTTTCTTTATTGGTGATAAAGACTCGGCTATGAGACTTAAACAAGGCCTTGATCTCTTCTCTAGACTCTCTAGCCTTAAAATAAGTCCTGAAAAGAGCGAGCTATATATGGGAGGTTGTAACAAAAACCTTCATGATGATTTGAGTAGTATTCTCAATGTAAAGAAGGGTAAACTCCCTGTTAGATATCTTGGGGCTCCTTTAACTACAAAAGGCCCTAATAGCTTAATGTGTGCTACCCTTATTAATAATATAGTTGGAAGTGTTGAAGGGTGGATGCATAGATTTCTTACTTTTGCGGGAAGGCTTCATTTAATCAAGAGTGTTTTGCAAAGTAAAGCTAGATATTGGTGCAATGTAATGATCCTTCCAATGGGAGTTATTCATGAGATAGAATCACTCTTGAGTAGATTTCTTTGGAAGGGTAATACTAATGATTTTCATGGTGCAAAAGTGGCTTGGAAAGATTTGTGTCAAAGTAAAGAAAATGGAGGACTAGGCATACCTAATCTTCTCCATATTAATCAAGTTGCTATTCTCAAAGCGTTTTGGAGAATGTATGGATATAAAGATAATATTTGGTCTCAATGGGTCTACTCGAATTGGCTATGGAACAAGAGCATATGGAGCATTACATATGATAATAAACTTCCTTGGACATGGAGAGCTATGCTAAATGTGAGGTACCTTGCTTTTAAATATATTATACATGATGTTGGAAATGGAAAGAGAACTTATATGTTAGATGATAGATGGATAAAAGGAAAGTATATAGGTGATATTTGTGAACAAAAGGATTCTATTTCTTTGGGTAATTACAATATTAACAAAAAGGTGATGGACTATTATGTGGGAAAGAGGTGGAGATTTCCACCTAGGTTTAAAAAGGTGTATGAGGTGGTAAAAGATATGGTGCTTAATGAGAAGCATGACACTATAAGATGGGGAGATAAAGGCTTTAGGACCTCGGATGTTATGTATGACCTAAGGGGTCCTAATGAGAAAACAAAATGGTATAGTGTGGTGTGGCATAAATGGAGTATGCCAAAGCATAAGTTTTGTGCTTAGTTAATTTGCAAGGATAGATTAAGCACTAAAGATAGGCTTAGCAAGTGGGGGATGGAAGTGGACAAGATGTGTTACCTTTGCTTTGAAGAACATGAATCAAGGGATCACTTATTTGTGAATTGAAAATTAAATAATTTGGCTTGGAAGGAGATTTGTACTCTTCATAGTTGGCACAACTCGGGTAACACTTGGGAGGAAAGGCTTGATTTTATGCTTAAGTTTGATGGTAACACCTTAAAAGATACAATATCAAATATTACTTTCCTTAGCTTTCTTTATTGTATTTGGGATGTGAGGAATAAAAAAGAGTTTAAGAAGATGCATCCTAAATATGAGGATATTGTGAAAATAGTTGTGAAAGATGTTCAATATACACTTTGGAATAGAAAGTTATTCAAGAGGAGTGTTGAGAATATGAGATTGATAGAAAGATAGAAACTACATGGAGTACTCAATGGAGGAGAACAAGAAGATCAAGGAAGATAGCTTGGAGCTTGCACCTAGTATAAGTCTTTAGCAATTGTTGTATAGGGTTTAATTTCCTAGCAATAGTTGTATAGGGTGCTTCTACTTTGATTTATTTTTCTAGCAATGGTTGTATAGGTTGTCTTGCAAGTTGATAGGTTTACTTTCTATTAAATGTTGTATAGGGTTTGTTTTCCTAGCCATGCTTGTTTTTGAGTAAAAAACAAGTAGGGGTTTGATTTGTACTTGTCATTTGTGGATATAAAATGGTAGGTTTGATAAAAAAAAGTGTATAAAACAGGTAACTTAAAAAACACATAATATCTCTGCAAACACAACTTTATATTCTGATCAAAATCTTATCTTTATTCATGTTGATGCTTCTTTTCTTAATGAAAATAAAGTTGCAACTGTTGCTTGTATTTTTAGTAATTCACAGGGCCAACCTTTTGATGGACAAGCATGGAGCTTTTTGCAACCAATTCACTAGAAGATGCAGAGAATACTGGAATTAGGAATAGAATCTTGAAGTCTAAAGTTTATCCTCACGACAATATCATTTTGTAAAACAACTGCTTCCACATCATGAAGGCTCTTACAACAAAAGAAGAATTCAACAACAGATTCACATTGCCGTCTTTTAAAGATATACTCTAGAGATCTGAAAATATTCTTCTCTCATATGAATAGGAGTTTTAATAGGACTGCCGATTGACTCAATAGACAAAAGATGTTAAACTTTTTGTCTAGTAATTGAGATTTCCCCTTTTCAAAATTAGCTACTTTACTTAAAAATATGATTTAACAGTATTGACTGATACTTTAAACTTATTGTAATATGATTATTTTATTTTAATCTATGATTTTATTTTAATCTATGATTTTATTTTAATCTATGATTTTATTTTATGACTTAAAAAAAACGTTAAAAATGACACTTTTTTTTGGGTTAGGTAAACGGTTGTATTAATAAAAAAAATCTGTACACTATACAAGAGAGTTACCTACCTAAGCCAAAAGGCTAAATATAGCAACTAAGAAACTAAAAACGACTACCTCATACTAATATTAATACAAGCTAATCGCCCACCATCATCTAAAAATGAATGATGAGGGAACAAGTAAAATAAAATGGAAAAGATGCAACACTTAATTTCCTTGATAACCGTTTCTCTAGATGAAGAATTACCTCTTATAGCTAGGTGATTTCTCGCTTTCCAAATACAATACACGGTAGCTCCAAAACCAATCCTCCATGCTTTTCTCCTCCAATTTTCTCTAGCTTTAAGTTTTTTGAGCCATTTCAAAGCACTTAGTAGCGTGTTCATCTCCTTTTTCAATCCTAGCCAAGACTTTATCTCCAACCAAAAAGCCCTTGAATAAGCACAATAAAAAAAGAGATGCTTATTTGACTCAAAATCTTCTCCACATAAATTACAAAGAGGATCCAACTCAAATAAGTAATGCGGTCCTTAGTTTTAAGCATCTCTCGCAAAGCCATCCATACAATAATTGCATGTTTAGGAAATACACACGAGTCCCAAATAATATTCGCCCAAGGTTTAATATAATATTTTCGACGGAATGAATCATAAGGTTTTTTATGTAAAGAATAAAATTCCTTACTCGATATCCCAAGTGTAATGTGACTCGCATTTCTCGAGGAAAACCACAAAGCCAAAATACTCTCTCGGTCTTCCACTCCTAAGGACCCACAAATAATATCCTTTAACTCCCAAAAATTTTTCAATAAAGGAGAATCACCCTTTCTCGGTTTTCACTCCCAAAATCCACAAGCTT
This sequence comes from Nemophila menziesii, assembly GCA_029959085.1. Taxonomy (NCBI): domain Eukaryota; kingdom Viridiplantae; phylum Streptophyta; class Magnoliopsida; order Boraginales; family Hydrophyllaceae; genus Nemophila; species Nemophila menziesii. The sequence continues at coordinate 784,172 of JARWIR010000125.1, forward strand.
GAAAATATTCTCCATGTATCCATTTAATCCAAAGTGAATCCTTATTTTCTACAATTTTCCAAAGCATTTTTAATAGTAATGCTTTGTTCCATGCTTCTAAATTTTTTAACCCAAGTCCACCTTCATCTTTTGGTATACAAATCTTACTCCAACTAACTTGAGGAGGTTTATTTTCCCAATAAAAATTCCGGCATGTGCTAATCACACGATCTCGAACACCAATCGGAATCGGAAAAATACAAAACCAAAAACAAATAACTCCTTGGAGAACCGATCTAATTAATTCCAATCTCCCCGCAAAATAAAGAGACGAAGCTCTCCAAGACCTCACATAACCTTCCAACTTATAAAAAAAGATGTTTATAATCTCTAGAAAGTAACACGGAAGAGCCAAGCGGGACCCCAAGATAACGAAAAGACATGATGAAAGTCCTAGAGGGGGGGTGAATAGGATTACTAATAAGATTAATGCCTAATTAAAAATCTTTTGGACAATTATAAGTTTAAGAAAGAAACTTCTAAGTCAACTAATATATCAAACACTTATGGGATCATGCAAAGGATAAGTTAGAGGTTCGATATATAAGTTAAACAAGTAAAACGAGTTTCTATTCTCTTACTACTCTAGATGGCAATAGGTTGATTAACTAGATAAACATTATTACGATATTTATACTAGCAAGTAATCAAACATATAAAGTGCAGAAAGTAAATAGAGTAGGGATAGAAAGTACACAACGATGTATAGTGGTTCGGTTTCCCTACATCCACTACCTATGGAAGCCTCATTAGGATTTCAAGCTTTTCACTAAGCTCCCGTGTCTCTCTTAACCGGGTCGAGAACACAATAACCCTTATAACCTCTTCGATAACACGAAGGACAAACTCTTCGAAACCACGAAGGAAACTCTTGTGTAATCACAACACAAGGACACCAAGTATACTCCCTATACTTGAATTCTCTCTTAATCTATCTATTACAAGAACTAGACTTAAGAGGATAGATACAAAGTGTTTAAAGGGTGAAACTACTTTGCTAGATAATCTCCTAAAGAGTAGATATAACTATAAGCATGTAAACTCCTCTTGAGTAGATAATAACTTTGAAGCTTATTGGTTTAAGCTCTTGATCAAGCTTGGATGATTAACTTTGATAGCTTGAGACCTCTAATTTTGTAGAAGGATGATATGTATAATAGTTGAAGTGTGAGAGGTAAGTTTCTCCTTCAAAGAGGTCATATTTATAGCACAAGAAAGTCCCCAACGGATATAAAGTTGGTGGTAAACTTTGTTCCAAACCGGGTTCCCGGTTTCCCAAATGCGGGTACCCGGTTTCAATTGCAACGGCTATATAACGGCTATAAAGAGTTGATGTTGACTTGAGCTTCACCAAACCGGGTTCCCGGTTTTCCCAAATGCGGGTACCCGGTTCTTACTGACTTGGAATATTTGATATTTTGATTCGTTGCTCGGATGGAAAAGTTATCTTCACGAGAGTTGTAGTAAACATCATTTTAAGAAACTTTGTTGTTGATCATGAAAGCTAATTCTCAATGTACACATAAGATAAGGTTAGAAGTAATGGTATGAAAATTAGCTACTAAGGATATGATAATAAAGCTATGATCTAAATGATGTCAATTGTGCTTTTTGATGATTTAGAGTGCAAGATAATAAAGTAAGATTAACACACTAAACAATAGAGGATTTGTCACATTAAAACACTTAATCGATGGGGGCAATATGCCAACAATCTCCCCCTTTTTGATGATGACAAATCAATCACTAAAACACATATGGAGTCTAACTCCCCCTCACAAAAAGCATTAAGTCAAAGTGTATTTTTATGAAAAAGATATGCATTTGTGAGTTTTGTAAAGTGCAAATTTTGAAAGTTTTAGTGCACATATTTCTCCCCCTTTGTCTTCATCAAAAAGACGGGATAAATGTATAATCCATAACTAAGGAAGAAGAGCTAAAACTCAAGTGAATAGATTTTAAACAACGATTCTAAGAGTGTGCAAGAGTTTAGGGATAAAAACAATTTTAGAAAGAGATGCACAAAGATAGATAATTGTAAGAGCTAAGAGATAGAGACTTTTTACCAACTCCTTGATCGATAGATTTTCATTTCATATGCTTTCTAATGACACAAACGATTAGTTGCAATATATGAGATGAATGATTAGTCTAAGCATTTGAGTTTTTAAATATGATTTAACAAAAACTCCCCCTTACACAATGCATAGAGTTTGTTTCAATTTTGTAAAAGTTTGATCTACAATTTCTCCCTAAAAAAATAGTTGAAATCATTTTTAAGAAATTTAGGGGTAAAATGTAATTTTTTGAAAAGTATAGGTGAACAAAAATTATTTTTCAAAAAGTTTTAGGGACTCAAAAGCAATTTGAAAAATCTTTTAGGGACCTAAATGCAATTTTCAACCATTTTAAGAACTAATACAAATAGAACAAACTATAGGGACTAAAAAGCAATATAGAATAAGATCAAGGATTATAGATGCAATAGTACCTATATCATCAAAGAAAATGTTAGCAACATCAATATCCGAAGCATAAAATTTAAGCATCTAGCATTCAAGATAAAAACATAACAAATTTAACCAATTATCCAAATAAAACACATAGCATCCTAAAACATTATCCAAATTAAACCAAGTAGCAATAACATCCTAAATGTCCAAAACACGGACCCAAAAGTAATTAAAGCATAAACATAGCAAATAGTCTAAAACAAGTAGGATAAAATGAAGATTAAAAAACACCCAAACAAGAACGATTTAACGCTTATCCCGAGGAGAGCGGCTCCTAGACCTTCCTCCACCTCCAATATCATCACAAAGACATGAAACTTCATTCTTCAACCCCTCAATACGATTATTCATGTTTTCAAACCAACCTTTAATTTCCGCAAAACCCTCTTTAACAACATTTAGCAATGTAGATTCAACTCTATCAAGATCATCTTTAGTAGCAACATTTGAAGAAGAGCCAATGGAAGATTTAGAACGGGAAGTATGATAAGACGGAGGAGGATTAATAGGCATAACCTCACGGGAAGGAATGTTAAGAGACTCAATAGTGGGACCCGAGGAGGTGATGTTTAGCCCAACATTTTTCAAGATAGTTTTTCGAAGATTTTCGGGAAGATGATCAAAAATATGCTTATCAATGTATTCTCCATTGTAAATGAAGATTTTCATAGTTTTCAAAAAAGGAATATCAAACCGCCAAATTGGTTCAAAATCACGAGGGTCAAGAGAGGGAGATATTTTCTTAACATTGACCAAGAGATAGCTAAGAGCAATACCATATGGTAAAGTAGAATTCGAATGAGCACGATAATCCAAGTTACGAATGAAAATTTTGCAAAAATTGATAGGCCTTTTTGAATAAAGATGAAATAAAAGGATTGCTTCATAGGGAGCAATTGTTCCATCCTTCCTATCTTTTCCTAAAAGACAAAACAAGATAATTTTGTGTGCCAAACGAATATCCGGAGAGAATAAACTCGATAACCAAGGTTGAGTATGGGTTTGAATCATTTTCGATGACATAAAAGCCTCAACCTCGTTTTTCAAAGGAATATCAATCAATTCTTTACTTCTATTCCAACCCGAAACAATAAAATTCTCATATCCACTATTTTGAAGTATAAAAGCTTTTTCAATGGTTTTTGGAGTAATGGAAAGGTTTTTGTTTGACACAATTGATTTTAAAGAGCAAGAATCACAATCTAGAGGATGGATGTTTTTGTAAAAATCATTAACTAAGGATTCATAAGACTTATTTTCTAAAGATAGGAAAAAATCTAATCCTTGGAATTGAAATAAATAGAAGAGATTAGAATTTGAGACATTTACCAAAGAGATGGAAGCACTTAGTGAAGGAGATGAAATTGATCTTCCCCAAAGGATCTTAATGTTTTTCCTCACCATTCTTTGCTTTGTAGGTTCTTCTTCAAGCTCTAAATCATCTTCTTCATCTTCATAGATTGAATCTATCTCAATATCTTCATCTTCTTCATCAATGATTCTTTTGTTTTTGGAAGCCCTTGAAGCTCTAGTAGCTTTGGAAGAGGAAGAAACCATGTGAGCTTTGCCTTTTGAAGCCATGGCCAAGGAGATGATGAAGGTTTAATGGAGGAGTTAGGGCTTTGATATGAAGGGTTTTCGTTTTTGAGAGAGAGAGAGGAGAAAACGATTTTAAGAAGTGAAGGAATAAGTGATAGACCAAGGGTTTTGACCAAGTCGGGTTGTACACAGATCCGGAACCGGGTTCCCGCATTCACCAAAACCGGGTACCCGGTTTCCTTTCATATGCCTTGACCAAAAAGGGTACAAAAGGAAAAAGACATTTTGCAAAAATCTCCCGAAACCAATTCGAAAGCTCCCCAATAGTTTAGACATGTTATAAAACTCCCAAAATAATTTTTGTTATGAAAAAATATGAAAAGGAAGTCACGAAAATAGAGAAAACAGTTTATTGCACAAAGACCCCTATATTTTCTAAAAAGTACAAAAAGACCCAATGTAAAAACTAAGCAATTTAAAGCACTAAAAGGTCAAGACTTGCAAGATATAGCACATAGAGGATAAAACACATAAACACATAATAAAAACACAATCTAAAAAAGAAAAGAAGGAAGGAATTCACCGGATTTTTCTTTTACGAGATTTGAGCGTCTTTTTGTATATCATTTCAATTTCTTGATGCTCAACACCTATAATAAAATATTACTATGGTATCCAAGGTGAAATGGATCCGGGAACACGATTAGTACTTTTCACGATCCATGTCGGTTTTTCCCACGAGGGTATCAAAGACCCGTATTCAAGTTGTTTGTGGTAATGACACGAAGAAACATGGTGGCCGGGTTTACCACAATAATGACAAGTACTTCTTTTACGAATAGAAATATCACGAGAAGATTTTGAACACGAATTTTTCTCATTATTTTGTAAAATCAAATTTTCACTCAAAAATAGTTTTTCTTTAAAAAGATCATCTTCATCAAATGGAGTAACATTTAAATAGGGATGATTTTCTAAAGTTTTAAGAGTAAGAGAAAATGCTTCATCCACTTTTTCAAAACCTTCTATATTTTTCTTCATAGGATGTTGACTTTTGTTGGAAGAGAAAATATTTTCGAAACAAGGGTTTTTAGTATTTCCCAAAATATCATCTAAAGTGATACAACAATTAAAACAATTCTTTTTCTCAACTTTAGCCTTTTTCAACAAAAGATTATTCAAATGGATTTGAGAATCAAGAATTTTTAAACGGGATGAAATATGCCTAATATCATCATAATAATATGGAGGAGACTTAGAGTTAGGATAGATGGCTACCTCATGGTTTGGTTTAGGATTGTCATGAGATTCATCATGGATTAAGATTTCTTTTTCTTCATCATTCTCGATAATTCCATATAGAAACTCCAAACGATCCCAAAGCTCTTTTGCGGAATTACAATCTAACATTTGTGAGAAAATCTCTTCGGATATTCCACAAATAAGAGTGTACATCGGTTTTGCATTTTGAGTGAGCTTAGCATTATCCTCATCGGTGAGTTCATTTATTTCTTCTTGATTTAACTTAAGAACTCCCGCTTCATTTAACTCCTCTTTATATGGAACGAATGGACCTTCCATAACGATTCTCCATTGATCGGGATCTTCGACTTTGATAAATTCCTCCATTTTTGTTCTCCAAGCAAAATAGTAAGTTCCTACAAAAAGTGGAGGTCGGGTAGAAGACGACTTTTCCAAAAGATTAAATTCCATATCGTTTACTCTACTAACGATTAAGCTATTCACGTAGAGTTAGGCTCTGATACCAATTGAAAATCCTAGAGGGGGGGTGGATAGGATTACTAATAAGATTAATGCCTAATTAAAAATCTTTTGGACAATTATAAGTTTAAGAAAGAAACTTTTAAGTCAACTAATATATCAAACACTTATGGGATCATGCAAAGGATAAGTTAGAGGTTCGATATATAAGTTAAACAAGTAAATCGAGTTTATATTCTCTTACTACTCTAGATGGCAATAGGTTGATTAACTAGATAAACATTATTACGATATTTATACTAGCAAGTAATCAAACATATAAAGTGCGGAAAGTAAATAGAGTAGGGATAGAAAGTACACAACGATGTATAGTGGTTTGGTTTCCCTACATCCACTACCTAAGGAAGCCTCCTTAGGATTTCAAGCTTTTCACTAAACTCCCGTGTCTCTCTTAACCGGGTCGAGAACACGAAGGACAAACTCTTCGAAACCACAAAGGAAACTCTTGTGTAATCACAACACAAGGACACCAAGTATACTCCCTATACTTGAATTCTCTCTTAATCTATCTATTACAAGAACTAGACTTAAGAGGATAGATACAAAGTGTTTAAGGGGTGAAACTACTTTGCTAGATAATCTCCTAAAGAGTAGATACAACTATAAGCATGTAAACTCCTCTTGAGTAGATAATAACTTTGAAGCTTATTGGTTTAAGCTCTTGATCAAGCTTGGATGATTAACTTTGATAGCTTGAGACCTCTAATTTTGTAGAAGAATGATATGTATAATAGTTGAAGTGTGAGAGGTAAGTTTCTCCTTCAAAAAGGTCATATTTATAGCACAAGAAAGTCCCCAACGGATATAAAGTTGGTGGTAAACTTTGTTCCAAACCGGGTTCCCGGTTTCCCAAATGCGGGTACCCGGTTTCAATTGCAACGGCTATATAACGGCTATAAAGAGTTGATGTTGACTTGAGCTTCACCAAACCGGGTTCCCGGTTTTCCCAAATGCGGTACCCGGTTCTTACTGACTTGGAATATTTGATATTTTGATTCGTTGCTCGGATGGAAAAGTTATCTTCACGAGAGTTGTAGTAAACATCATTTTAAGAAACTTTGTTGTTGATCATGAAAGCTAATTCTCAATGTACACATAAGATAAGGTTAGAAGTAATGGTATGAAAATTAGCTACTAAGGATATGATAATAAAGCTATGATCTAAATGATGTCAATTGTGCTTTTTGATGATTTAGAGTGCAAGATAATAAAGTAAGATTAGCACACTAAACAATAGAGGATTTGTCACATTAAAACACTTAATCGATGGGGGCAATATGCCAACACATGACACCTCTTTCCAAGAGTGTAGGTGTCACACCATTTTCAATATCATCATTCGATACTCCAATATAATAAATATTAGTCCTTTCAATATTTAGTCGAAGTCCCGAACAATCCTCAAAAGTATTTAAGCTATCCATAAGAATTTTTATCGACTCCTTGTCTCCTTTTGAAAGTAGCATTAAATCATCCGCAAAGGCTAGATGTGTGATCTTTTGTTTATCACATTTAGGATGATAATTATAATTAATACTCGTATTTTTCTTTAAAGCCTAGAGAAGTATTCAAGACAAAAGATAAAAAGATAAGGGGAAATAGGGTCACCTTGTCTTAATCCTTTTTCGCCATTAAAATATCCATGAATTTCTCCATTTATAGCTACCGAATAGAAAGGAGATGAAACACAAGCCATTATCCAATTCACAAATTTTTCTGGAAAATTTAATCCCTTTAATACTTCATGAAGGAATTCCCAAGAGATCGAATCATACGCCTTTCAAAAATCGATCTTAATAGTGCATCTCGAGGAACTACTTTATTTGTTGTACCCCCTTAAAAGCTCTTGCATGAGGTGTATATTTTCGATCATAGATCTTCCCTCCACAAAATCATTTTGAGATTTATCAATTAAATTATTAAGCATCGGTTTAAGCCGATCCGCCATTGTCATGGTAATCGCCTTATACACCACGTTACAACAAGAAATAGGTCGAAAATCATCTACACATGTCAGATCATCTACCTTGGGAATTAAAGCAATTATCGTAGTATTTAATTGACAAAGTAAAAATCCGGAAGTGAAGAATTCACGTACCGCTAATAAAATATCTTCTCCAATAATATCCCACGAACGCTTAAAGAAAAGAGACGAAAATCCATCGGGCCCGGGAGCTTTATCATTTGCTATTCTAAAAATAGTCTCCTTTATCTCACTATCGGTAATATCTCTACACAACTCAACACCTTGCTCTTGTGAAAGTACACTCCCCCAAGTAAAAACATCGGATTCAATATGAGATGTTGTATCTTTTGTTCCCAATAAAGCTTGAAAACGATTAATAAACTCTTCATACACTTGGGTACTTGAATTTGATAATTCCCTATTAGCACAAATAATATTAGGAATAAATTTCCTCCTTTGTTTACTTTTCATAAGCCCATGAAATAATTTCGATCATCCATCACTTTTAAGAGTATAGCCAAGCTTAGCTTTTTGTTGAAGAAAGCTAATCTCGGCTTTCTCAAGAAGTCTTGCACTATTCCGAAGCCCAACTAAAACATCAAAGTTACAATCATTATTTAAATTTTGTTAGAAAGTTACCTCGGCCTTTTAAAGATCCTCCTTAGCTTTCTTGGCTCTTGCGGAAATATGAGAAAAGTGTTCTTTATTAAGTTTCCGCAAATCAAATTTCAAAGCCTTGAGTTTTTGGCAAAGAATATATTGTTTAGTACTCGAAACAACGGTCTTATTCCATCCATTTTCCATCGTTATATTATAATTATCATGCTCCACCCACATATTAAAAAACCAGAACGGAACTACTCTATTCACATTTCGTAAGAAAATATTTACCACACAAGGCGAATGGTCGGACACACTTGATTTGGGTAAGAACTCCGCTTGAATAAAGTGACCGGATTCATCTAATTTTCGATTACTCAAAGCCCGATCTATCTTGCTGAAGACATGATTATTATCCCAAGTAAAGAATTGTCCGGTATATTGAATATCTTCAAGCCCCAACAAATTACAACAATCCGCGAATTCCTCAAAATCACCAACCGTTAGATTTCTTCCTCTAATTCTTTCATTCGAAGCTAAAATATTATTAAAATCGCCCAAAAGAAGCCACGAATCATCAAAAGTAGTGGCAAAATCTTTAAGGTTTTTCCACAAATCTCTACGCAATTCTTTATCATTTAAACCATATATAAAAGAGGTGTAAAGGCTTAAAGAAGTTACCTTGCACATAATTTTACAATGAATGGCTTGTGGTGTTCTCTCAATAACCTCCACTTACACCGTATCCGGATCCCAAACAACAAGAATTCTTCCATGTTCCAAAAGATCAAAGTTATTTACACTATTCCAATCTCTAAGCATACTATTCTTAAAATAATCTACTCTAACCGTGTTACTTTTCGTTTCCAAAATACCAAGTATGTTAATGTTTTTACGTCCTATAAGATCAACTACTCCTCGCCTCTTATGGGTTGAGCCGAAACCCCTTGTATTCCAAGTTGTAATAATCATTAAGAACACTCGGTGGGTTTCCCCTTATATGCGCATTTAAGTTTTGCGCTTCTTGCCTTCCAATATTGTTTCTTTTGCCATGGGTACTCTCGTCTAGCAAGCGTGAGTTTCTTATAACTTGCCTCGCGTTTTTTCGTTTTCTTACTAACAACCATCTCAAAAGGACTCTCCTTTATACCCTCAATCACTATCTCCCAATCTCCTTTATTTACACAAATATAATAAGAAGGGATCTATTTGAACAAAAAAATATTACTCCCTCCGTCCCAAAAATAATGTCCACTTAGCATTTTCACACAAATTAAGAAATATCATTATTGAACTCTATATGTACAAAAATACCCCTAATAAATGTAATTATGCACACCTATTCCTATACCTAGGAAAATGTAATCCCCTATAAAATAATAATTTAAATAATTATAAATTAAAAGAAAAGTAAGGGTAATTAAGGAAAAAAGTAGGAAAAGTTGTCTTGAAATGGTAAGTGGACATTATTTTTGGGACGCCATATTTAGTAACGTGGACATTATTTTTGGGACGGAGGGAGTAATAAGAAGGGATCTTTCTAAAATTGAATAATCAAATAAACCCAAAGACCATAGCTAACAACATTTGTGGTTCATTTGGCTGTTAACAGAAAAAACAACATTTGGCCCATTCTCTCATATCAGGCCGTCAACCACGATCCACAACTATTTACATATTGGAAGCCCATTAGGGTTTTAATCTCGTCTCTATATAAAACTTCTTCAACCCCTTCTTCCTCAGTATGTCCTCTTCACCCTTCTCCACACAGTTCCAATATCATTTCTGTTTTTTCATTTTTGAATTTTTTTATTTTTTCATAATTTTATACCTATGAGGAAGAAATCCCAGGAATAGGAAGTGCCGTATGACACTTTAAAAACCACAAAGATTGTTCTAAGCTGTCTCAAAATCTTTTTCCCATCCGCCAATTTACATCTCTTGTTAAAATCAAGGTCTGTTCTTTGGTCGGGAAATTTATTTTGTTTCAGCTTTTCAACCGTTGTGAGTGTGTGATTTGTAACGGGTCTTCTGAGGTTATTTTTTCATTAAATTTATTTTGAGTAGTTAAGGTTCGACGCCACGTTGCAATTAGCTCAAGAGCAATTAAATTAGTAATGCTATGATTGAACCGATAACAAATTTTACGATATTTCGCACCTTGATAGGAACCTGTGGATTGAACTTAATTAATCTATGGAGCCGTTTTATGCGATTACATTTTGCTATTTATATAATTATATTTTTGTTTTATTTAGTTTATTCTATTGTAATTTTTTTAAATTTATTCTAAAGCCAATGAGGATGATACTTTTACATTGGAATTACCGTCTGATATTCCCCTTGATGTTAAAGCGGCTACCTGAGGCTTCCTATTTTAAAGTTACCATTTTTCTTATTATTTTAATTGTTTATTATTAGATTTTTGAATTTTGGTAAAGTTTAATTTGCACAAAATTAAGTTTTAAAACCTGATGTAGCTTTAATTCCCATTAGTTTAATAAAATGGTTGAACAAATAATTTCATTATGTAAAAGTCATTTCTTAACACACCAACTCATATCATTGCTGATTTTTTCATAGATTTTTTTCTGTTTTTCCGAAGCATTATATACAGTTTTTATTAGAGATATAAGAGATGTGTTTTTTTCATGTTTCATTTAAAGATAAAATATTTCTTTGAATGGGAGAGGTTTTTTATGACGTAGGTTACATTTTCATCAAAATTCAGCTGAGCATTAGCACTCTTGTGCCTTCCTTTTTTCCGTTTCTCTTTGCTTTTGAGCTCAAATGAATTTCGTGTTGTCTGAGAATATATACCAAACTATCTATAAAACATAAAATATGATAACTAAAACCCAAAATGTAACTATATGTTATCCCTAACTGAGGTGTTAAAAACTTGTCACTCTTATGTTATCCCTACCTGCATCTGCTTTAATTGACATGGGTGCTACAAACACAAATGTTGATTCAAAGGCCTTTGCGCGAGATTTAGAAAAGATTTTTTCATCAATGCAGGTAAAAAACAACTCTAAAAGATTGTTGGATTTTATTTAATTATTGACTACTCTTTGGTTCTAAATTGTAATGCAGAATCTGGATACAGAAATTATTGTAGCTGCTACAAGGGGACCGAATACAAATGCTACTGCTGTATCTGCAAATGTTGTTGTTGATGAGCGGCAAATGAATGCTTTGTTTCTTGACTTGGTGAGTTATTGAACAAGCTGTGTTTTTCTATTTATTTGTAGTGTGTGATGCATGTCTTTTGTGTGGTGATAGGTTCGAGTTAGTGAATCGTATGGGTTGAAATTTCCAAGGGAGTTTGCACTTCTTATGAAACAGTTACTTTATTTTGACCAATTGCACAACAACTGCAAGTGTGCAGGGTTGATATGAGATTGTGGTTTTAGTTGCGAATATGAATAAAGTTTTTTAATGATTAAACTAATTGTAATAATTTAAAGACTAAATTAAAGAACTACTAATAGAGATGTTTGATCCTTGTTAGTAATTTGTTACATGTTTCCAAAAAACACTCTTCTAAAAAAACCAACGTTAAAAATTTTAAAGCTCCACAGAACTCGGAAGACAAAAACAAACCTGCTCGCTCCATGGCTGCAACGCCACTGTCACTGGCCGGCGACACGCCGCCACCGGGGAACCTACCTCCGGATAACCGCTCGAACACAGAACTACAACGCACAGTGGTCCCAATCCACCCAATCACTGAGACTCATCCCAATGATCATGAAATGGAAGAATTTCCGGCGTTATCTGCTGCGATGTTGGATGGTCGCGTGGGGAAGAGACCTCGATCATCACAGATGGGAAGAATCGATATCACTACTACCGGAACAATTACGAGGGAACCCACCGCGGCCCAGACAACGATCAATAACGCTAGTGCGAATGCAACATCAGGTAACACTTCTGGTACTTTTGTCAGGCCTAAATTATATGGGTGGAAAGGGACTGTGACGGGTAACAACGTTGTTATACCAATAATTGAGGATAGTGACGAGTCTAGAACTAGTAGGATAATGGATGAGGATGAATTTCTTGAGTTAGAGGACTTAATTGAGGATGATGATGAGGAGGGAATTAGCGATTCTATTCCGACTGTGATTAGGACTCGGGATGAGATTCAGGAAGGGGTTAGATTGTGGCGAAACACAGCTGTGATACGTCTATTGGGTAGAGATGTGGGATTTACATACCTATCATCGAAACTCAGGCAAATTTGGACTCCTGAAGGTCACTTTGAGTTAGTTGATGTTGGACATGGCTATTACATGGTTAAATTCGAAAAGAGGGAAGATTTCAACTTTGCTCTCTCGGGTGGACCATGGATGGTGCTTGATCATTACTTGGTTGTTAGAGAATGGACACCGAATTTCAATGCAATATCTAATTCGATAACAACAACAACGGCATGGGTTAGGATTTCAAATGTCGGAATGCAAAATTATACAGCGCGAATCTTGAGGAAAATAGGTAACAAACTTGGTCGGACCGTGAGAATCGATCCGATGACAAAAGGCAGACTAAGAGGTAATTATGCACGGCTGGCGATAGAACTTGATTTGAAAAAACCACTAGAACCCGAAGTAAGAATCGGCTCGGACATATGCAAGGTTGAATACGAAGGCTTACACTTGATTTGTTTTGAATGTGGCAAATTTGGACATAGAAAGGAAAATTGTCCTCCGAATGTAGTAACAAGAATGGAGGAAGGTGAGAGTACGGCTAAAGGAAAAGAAGTAATGGTTGAAAAAGAAATAGAGGTCCCCACAAATAAGACTAAATATGGGGAGTGGATGACCGTGAGAAGGGGAACTAGAGGACAAGGTAGGGGAGGAGCAAGTAATACAACAAAATCCAGTAATCAAAGTGGCTTTGGAACGCGCTTCGAGGCTTTAAGGGTGGAAGAAATTGCTAATGAAGGTGAATATATCGTGAAAAGTATACCAAGTAAGGGGCAAAGCTCGGGAACAAAATCCGCCAGTAGTAAAAACAAGAGTGTATCTTGGGCTAACACGAGTAATAAAAAAAGTGGCGGAGCGAAAGGTCACAACATAATTGCATCGCCTAATTTCGAACAAAGAAAAGTTTTAGTGGATGAAGTTGAGGTCCAGGATGTTGAGGTTATGGAATTTACTGAAACGGTCAATACAGTGGGTAAAAAAGCTGGAAGAAAAGGAAATAAGGGAATTAAAAAAAATGGGGACAGTAAAGGGATTTCTGAGGCCAAGGGCCTGTGCTTAGATGGGGCGCATGGTATTGTTGGGGAGCATGTGATGGGCTGCGAATCTGATAATCTAGTGGAAGTCAACATTGAAGAGAGAAGCATGGACAGGGGCTTAAAAATAATTACAGAAAATCTTGGATCAGCTGCTGCAGAAGTCACGCCCAAAGCTGCTGTCTCCAGGATTGCTGACATGCTGGCGGCGCAAGACAGCCCTGCTGGCGAGGCAACCAATAACAGTATAGCGCCTTTCCCACCGGACCCATTATGGGATACAAATGATGGAAGTGATGGTGAAGACTCCATGTGGCTCGGAAGTCGGGTTCTCGAGACACCAGAAACTGGACAGCAGCAGCGAAATGATCAATATGGGAGTGGCGATGATGAGATGGACTCGGACTCTCGCGCTTAAAGCGCCTAGAGGTATTCCTTGTTAATTAAATTATTACTAATGAATTGTCTAGATATTGCAGGAGAATCTTGGGTGAAGTCTAAACACCCGATTAATATACTTATATGGAATTGTTACGGTGCGGCAAAATCTAGGTTTCGCCGAGTAGTACGGGATATGATGACGAGTAATAATGTTTGGTTAACGGTAATTGTTGAACCTCGCGTAAGTGGGGTAGCTGCGAATAATATCATTAACTCATTACAAAAGGATAACTCGATTCGGGTAGATTCGGAATGCTACTCTGGAGGAATTTGGCTTCTTTGGAACGATTCGAATATCAATGTTAGAGTTTTATCCGCGGGTCGGCAAGTAATTAATGTTGAAGTATCACAGACTGGTTGCACATCTTGGACTTTTTCTGCTATATATGCTAGCCCGGACTATAAGAAAAGGGAATTACTTTGGGAAGCGCTCCACCAAGCCTTCCATAATGTTCAAACACCTTGGATTGTAGCCGGTGATTTTAATCAGATAGGTCATGAAATTGATAAGAAAGGTGGAGTCCCAGGGGTTTCGAGAAGAATGGAGAAATTTGAAGAATGGAGACACAGTTGCAACTTAGTTGACTTAGGATTTGAAGGTCCGCGCTACACCTGGTGCGATTCTTGGAATTCGGGTCAAAGGATAATGGAACGGCTAGATAGAGCATATGGTAACGTGGAATGGTTAAGCTTATTTCCGAATACGCGAGTAATACACTTGGCAAGGGTCCACTCGGATCATATGCCAATTTTGATCCAAGTATGCCCAAATAAAAGGCCAAGGATAAGCTCTCGCCGCTTCAGATTTGAAAAAGCTTGGTGTCTTCATAAGGGTTTTAAGGAGTTAATAAATAACAGCTGGGAAGGGGATAAAATAGGGGTTAGCGATGGAATAGTTGCGATTCAGGAACAGATAAACAAGTGGAAAATGGACGTATTTGGGGATTTAAATCAAAAGAAGAGAGAATTATGTGCGAGAATTAGAGGAATCCAGAAATCTTTGCAAATATCCTATAATTCATCGCTACGAGAAATGGGTTTTCGGCTTTCAAAAGAATATGAAGAGGTATTAGAGCAAGAAGAGGTAATGCAGCATCAAAACTCGCGAGAAAAATGGATTGAATCTGGGGACAGAAACACGAGATATTATCACATAGCAGCTTCGATAAAAAAGAGGAAGGCAACTTACACAAGGTTACTTAATGAAATGGATATTTGGGTTGAAGGGGAGGAGGAATTAAAAGAAATGGTGCGCGATTATTATGAAGTGTTATATGAAAAACCAACAGATGTTATCGAGGAATTTTCTCTCCCACGTGTTGGACCTATTGAGAGTTATGAGTATAGTGCACTTGGACAGCCCTTTACAGATGAAGAAGTTCGGACGGTTGTTTTTCGCTCCGATCCGTCCAAAGCCCCTGGACCGGATGGGATGTCAGCGGCGTTCTATCAGAAGTGCTGGGATTCAGTTGGACCTTCAGTATGTAAGATGGTTCGTGAGGCAGTTAATTCAGGTCATCTTCCTTCGGGTCTGAATGGTACACTTATACATTTAATTCCGAAAGTACCAGACCCGAACCGGGTACGCCTTTTTCGTCCTATTAGTTTAATAAATTCACCTGTTAAATTTATTATGAAGGCTATGGTCGAAAGACTGAGGCCTATTCTGTCTAACATGATTGGCCCGTGCCAAAGTAGTTTCTTGCCAGGTCGTTCAACGATAGATAATGTGGTGCTTGTCCGTGAAGTAGATCATAAGATGCGGCACCAACAAGGGGCGAGAGGTTTTATGGCGGTTAAAATTGATCTCGCGAAAGCATATGATAAAATCAGATGGGAATTCATTGAAGATACGATTAGACGATTTGGCTTTCCGGATAGCTGGGTCAAGATTGTCATGTCAAGTATGAAAGAGAACGAAATGAGTGTTCTTTGGAATGGAGAACCTCTTCCACCTTTTACTCCTCATCGGGGAATTCGGCAAGGGGACCCATTATCTCCGTACATATTTGTGATGTGTATGGAAAGACTATCTCTTCAAATCCAAGAACAATGCGCGGCGGGGAAGTGGAGAGAGATACAAATGAGTCGTAACGGACCAAAATTATCCCACTTATTCTTTGCTGATGATCTAATACTTTTTGGTGAAGCCTCTCTTTTGCAGGTACAGGTAATAAAAGACACCATGGAAACTTTCTGTAAAGAGGCGGGACAGACTATTAGTGCTGAAAAGTCCTTGATTTATTTTTCAAAGAATGTCCCTTCTCAAGTACAAATGGACTTAGCATCGGCGAGTGGGTTTTGTTATAGTGAATCTTTTGGTACATATCTTGGAGTGCCCATCCTCTCTGGGAGGTTACCTAAAGGCTTCTATAAAAGTATAGTGGAAAAAATGCGGAATAAACTAGCTACATGGAAAACAAAGACTCTCTCCCTAGCTGGTCGCGTTACGCTAGCCCAATCGGTTTTGAATGCAATGCCAGTTTACCTAATGCAAGTGCTGAAATTGCCGAAATATGTTTGTAAAGATATTGATAGAGTTGTTAGAAATTTTATTTGGGGGTCGTCGGATTTGGAAAGGAAGATCCATTGGGTAGCGTGGGACCACATTTGTAAGTCAAAAGAGAATGGGGGCCTAGGTATAAGAAATGCGGAGAAATATAATTTATCATTACTAGGGAAGCTTGGTTGGAAGATTCTTTGCTGTGAAAATCCGGTGGCTTGGATCAAAATTCTTAAAAGTAGATACTTCAAGGGTGGAGTCCTCAATCGTGAACAAAAAGGAAACGAGTCGAGTGTGTGTAAAGCTATTCTAATTGGGATAAAAGCAATGCGTGACGGTATTGAAATGGTAAATGAGAACGAGGGAACAAATGTTGTGTGGAAGCTCGAAAAGTCAGGTTACTTCTCGGTGAAATCAATGTTCGAGAGTTTAAATGATAACGTGGAGGATAAGTCATTTGCATGGAGTCTAATATGGAAGCTCAAATGTTCACAAAAAATTAAACTCTTCATTTGGAGAGTAGTGCGGAATCGTGTAGCAACTGCTGAGAACTTGTATGCAAGGAATGTTATCGAATCGCGGAAATGCGGCATTTGTGGCATTGAATGGGAAGACCTCTATCATGTTTTTTTAAATTGTAAAGTATCTATTATGGTATGGAACTTATTGGGTGTAAATGCAGGAAATCGATGTTCAAACGCTGCTACTGTGCTGTGGAGGGATGGGGCTTGCTCGCGACCTGGTGCGTGGGTGGATCCTGCAGCTGCTGTCACTGGAATGGGATCGTTAAGAGGTGCCGAATCTGCTGCAGAAGCTCGGGACACGGACCTGCTACAAATAAATGCTGGTCCGCTGCTGGAGGAGGACAGGAAGCAGCTCCTGCTGCTGAACCATCAATGGGGCCTGTCGCGCAACTCAAGAGAAGCTGGAAACCAGGCCTCGGTTAACCCTGCTTTGGCCTGGAACTCGACTGAAAATCACAGCAATCCAGGCAATATTAATGCTACTCCATTCACGGTTAAAACTTGGGTTGAGAGCCACCTTCGGTACAAAGCTCAAATAGGTGGTCTCGATTGGCATATTGTATTCATATCAGCTCTTTGGATAATATGGGTAAATCGAAACACTCTATTATTTAATGATTCCGCAGCTGTGCCTCACATGCTAGAACTTAAGAGGGAAATATTTACTCTCGCGAGGAATTTTATTCTAGCATGGGGGAAACGCTTCGATGTTGGTATTATAAAGGTAGCAAAGAACATCTTGATCAAATGGGTAAAGCCTCCTATTGGCTTGAAATTAAATGTTGACGGTAGTTTCTTTCTCGCGAAAGGGATTGCCGGCATAGGTGGTATTGTGAGGGATAGGAATGGGTCATGTATAACATGTTTTGCAGGAAATTGTCTAGCAGACTCACCTTTTACCTCGGAACTTTTGGCACTACACTTTGGCTTGAAATGGGCTATCAACATGGGCTATACCGCTTTGAGTATTGAAACTGATTCGGAGGAGCTCCACGCGCTAGTGAAGGGCGGTGGGAGCTCAACTCATCTTGAGATGGACTCGGGGAAGTTCCACGCGCTAGTGAAGGGCGGTGGGAACTTAGGTAGTCGCAAAGTTTCAACTCTAAGAGATTGCTGCTTAATACTGAAGGATTACCCGCTTATGGAATTTAATCTCATATTTCGGGAAGCAAACTTTTGTGCAGACAAACTAGCAAAAGAAGGTGCTTTTATGAACACTCAACCAATGACTTTCAAGGAACCTCCGGAGTATCTATCGAATTTAATTATGAGAGACAGATGTGAACGTGCAACTGTTAGAGTTGTACTAGATTCATAATAAGAACTTTGTTCTTCTTGTAATTTTTATTCTTAACGGCTTTTAAAGCCTCTCATGTATGCAAAAAAAAATTTGTTACCGGAAAATTGGTTATTCTTTGGGATTCAATCATATTTTCTAACGTCTCTTGGGTGAATTTATAGGATGTTGCGAAATAATCTTGGATGAATTGTTTTATATCGTTTGTTTGCTTGGTTAATTAATTTTTTTTGGGTAATAATTTAACTTTTATTTTTCTACATATAAATAACTTCTTAAGGTTTTAGCTAGTGATGGTAACGGGTCGGTGTTTTGTAAAAATTCCAAAAACCATAACTAAAACCGTGTTTATGATTAAAAATCATATATCTTAATGGTTTTAACCATCGATTAAATTTTTTAAAACCATAACTGTATATTTAGGTGTTAGTTTAAACGGTTTTGCGGTTTTTAACTATATTTAAATTTCATAAAATAAAACCACACTTAAAAGAAAACTATGTTGGTATTTGATTAAATTGATAATCAAATTTAATTTAATTATTATAAAATTTGAAAATATATATGATAATAAAGGATTTGTTTATTTTTATCAAAAACCATGACTTAGCGGTTTTAACTATCGTTTACACTTTTTAGAACCATAACCTAATGGTTTTAACCACGGTTATATAATTTGGTTTTTACATTGGTTCGGTTATTTCAGGTTTTAACCGTAACCATTGCCATCTCTAGGTTTAACTTATATTAAAATATTGAAAAGAAATAACTAAAATTTATAAATTCATAATTAAAACTAAAAATAAAAATAATTATAAGAGTAAATTCTTTGTTTACTTCCTGTACTATCGGTTGTTTGACAACTTACCCCCACAGTTTTTTTGGTACTGGTTATGACCGTCGATTGTTAGTTTTTGTGATTCGTTACCCCAAGTTAATGAAAACCGTAAAAATTCTTCGTTAGTTGGTCACGTTCCGGTTATGTGGACGAATTTTCGTGTCGTTTTACCCGATTTCATCCACTCAATTTGGAAGATAAAATGTTCTCAAAAAATTCGGATGTTTCATTGGATGCTCGTAAAGAGACTACCTACGGCTTACAACTTAAACAAATAGGGTTTACTGGAGTTTCAAGAGTGGAATATGAGCTGTGGAAGTGGAAAATAAATTTTGTAAGATAAGGACGTAATAAAACTTGTGAGACATTAAAAGGTTGTAGGTGCATTAGTTAGATCAAGTAACGTCACTAGAAACTTATAGTAACCTTCATGCAGTTTATATAGTGTAGTAATGTCATTTTCATATACTAGAATGTGATGATACCTAAATCAATGTGGAATAGAATTGCGTTTCATGAAACTTGTCTAATAATTCATCTATTATTGAAATATGATATTTATCATTTACAGCTAGTTTTTAAGTGTTTGATTATCAATACAAAAACGTTAAGCTTTATATGCTTCTTTTACCAACAAAAGTGTGGATGGGAATATACTATCACTCAGTCGTATTAGCTTGTTTTGCAAGAGTTCTTGTACCATCTTTTCCAACTCTACTTTTTGATAATAAATATAATGATTTGGCTTCACATTCACAAGTCCAACATTCGATTGTAATCATGTTATCTTTTTAGAGGTAAGCTTGATGGTAGATTATATAATGGGATCCAAAAGTTCATGATATCCACTACTACACTACTTAGACTAGAATAATAACTAACTATAAAAAAAGACACTTAGTATAGGGGGTAAAATGTCACGAAAATTAAGTGCAAGGGGGTAAAATGTCACGAAAAGCGCACACATGACCAGTACGTGACAAACTAACGTCTATTTTTTACGGTTTCCGCTAACACACGAAAACTAACAATAGGGGTTAACCTGTAAAAAAAATACAGTGGGGGGTAAGTTGTCAAACGGCCCATAGTACGGGGGGGGGGGGGGGGGTAACGAATGTGTTTACTTAAATTATGTTATAGGAAAGATTAACGGGGCTTTGGATGACGAAGAATTGTGGAATTGCTGTTGAAAGCCCTTCCTCCTTTTCCTTAACTTCAGGCATGATTAACTTCTCTCTGATATGAATTGTGTCTGTTATCCAGCTAATAAAAGGTATTTATAAAGGTCCATGTCGTTTTTAGGTCACATGGGCCCTTTTAGAAGGTTCAGAAGGCCAACCTGGTTCTACTAATACTGGACAACTTTGGGTCATTACGTCAATAATAGTAAATAAAAGCAAATTAATGAAAAATACAATTTACCCAATTTGATTTCAATTATAATAATCCTAAATCCAAATACATGAAACGAAATCAAATTGGGATTAACCCATTATGCGTTCTCAAAAACACTTATTAAATTTAGCTCATACTAATTAGAAATATGAAAACTAAAGAAATAGATAAGTTCATCATGTTTTACAGAATAAAATAAAAGAACCTAATTACGGAGTTGAATTGGCTGAGAATTGGAGATATAGACAGTCTCCATCTCTTGCTTCTTCTCTTCCTTGTTCTAACTTCTTCTATGATGTTCTGACTCTTAAGCGTATGAATTATGTAATGAGTCGTATGTGAAAATAGTAGTTTAAATCCCTTTTATAAGCTGAAATTCGGATTAGGGCTTTTCTTAAGGATTAAATGAAAATTAGAAAAGCTCAAGTCCATTAATTTAGCCCAAATCCCGTAACAGCTGCACCACCTTCACTAAATCAGCTCTAACCGGCTCGTTTCAACTCGGATTGACCCCATTCCAGTTGCTAAATTTCCGTAACTCAATGGGGAACAAATTCTCTTCACAAGTTAGAGGCTAAATCCACTCTTAGATGGCTCGAAATCAGTAATCTTTATCAACTTTCTAGATTTGCAGCTTGAAATTATCGATTCTTTCGGGGATATTTCTTCTTGCTTTGACTTCATTACACGATCTTTGACTTTATTCTTGGATTCCTCTCCTAGCTAGTATTCAAAACCTACAATTTTTCACTCAAAACAAACCATATTACGCGCAAAAGGTTAATAAATGAAAAATACTAGAATTAAAAAAGGAAAATCGATTTATTGCATATTAACACCAAAAGTCTATCTAAATAGTCGAATAAACACAAAAAATGATGTCTCCCAATGACATAAAATTAGAACATTTAGGGAACATTAAGGGAGACATCAGTAGGACAAATAAAAATGGACGGAGGGAGTATCTTTTAAAGTTTCGCAATAAATAAATAATTAAACCGCATATGCTTTAAAAATTAATAAATCATTAAATCAAGACTAGAAATAAAAAAGTGTACTCTAAAATTAGAATCTCGAATAAAATACTTCCTAACACACTAAAAATGATTAAGACTTTAATTCTCACTTCTCCTCCTTGTATTGGGTTTCCATGAAATTCAGAACCTACTAACTTTGTACTAAAAATAACCAAATTAACGCACAAAATCTCTAAAAATGCAAATAGTATAATTCCAAAGGGAGAAAGTGTAATATGAACGAAATAAGTATAAAAGTCTATCAAATAAGTCAAATATTCACCTAAAAGGATGTCTCCAAAGGGCTAATAATTAGAACAAATAGGGAGACATCAAAGTGCAAACAAGGGTCTATTTAACATATTAAACATAAATTTTGATAGGTAATTTATTCTACAAATTTACTTTAGCGCACACCCTGGCATATCCGAGTCTAGTTCTTGACTCTATTATTGAATCCATCTGAACGGATGCACCAATTTCACTAACAATGTATGTTAGACCATCTTTAATCCACAAATTCATGGGAACATTTTTCAATCTTATCCAAAATGGAACTCTACTCACTTCAATTTCAACAAACTGCATATCAGCTTTCCATTCTCTCAAGAACGGGGTTTACCACCGACATGCCAGATTTGTTCTAAAGCTTTATTACATTCATCCTTATCCTCAAAACTAAAATACATATTACCATTCGATTTAATATTAACTCTTCCTAACACTTTTCATTGGTACTTCACAAAGTTCGTAATCAGACACAATTGTGGAAGAGCTTCTATTAACTACCCAACTAGACAATTAAACTAGATCTTGGTTCCTTTATCCAACACAGCTTTTGGAGACTTGATCGTTGTATGAATAAACTAGTACGATATTCAAGCTTTAAATCACTCTTACTTTTTCCATCAAACAAGTTAGACAATTCAGTAATTTTTGTTTAGATCTATGACAACTTCCTCACCTGAACAATATCAGCACTAACTACCTTTTCAAAGTTGATCGGAGTACTAAAGCTCTTATGAGTGTTTGTAGCAACTAGAGGACTACTACAACTCGATTTTGAACTCTGTTTTTCCTTATTTTGTGTAGATGTGTGCTTACTAACCGCGTTCTGGCATGTATTTTGATTTATACTTTGAGCATTTTTCGTATTTCCAGCAGATTTCAAACTGTTACTTTAATTATTTAGTATTTGATTTGAATCTTCAGAAATCTGCCTTGTGATTGTTATTTACTTTGCTTGTTTTTAATAAAAAAAATAAATAATCTGATCACTTGGGGTTTTATAGATAGATTACCCCTAAAGAGTTAATTATACCGACTCTAATGACTTTGTCATTATATTGATGAGGCACTTCTGCTTCCACATCTGGTTCGAGTGGGGAGACTTAGGTATCATTCTATTTATCTATTGCTTTCTCCTATCAATTGAAAAATCACGGTTTGTACTTTATTACAATCTTTATTGCAAATGACATCTCATTTAAGCTTCTTTGCTATTTCTAGTCTAATATAGTACAGATGATTCACTAATCAAAATCACTCTTACTCAAAACCTTGCATATTTATATAAACAAGACTTGCATATTTTCCCACAACCATAAAATATAAAACCTTTGTTTGGTGAACTTGAATCATCTTTTTCAAACAATGTAAACTTGATAGTTAAATGGGTTTTCAAAGGTTGTAATTTCATTTAATTTGTACTCATTCAGTGAGTGGTGCATGTATGTATGTATGTATGTATCTGAATTCTCATATATTATCTTTTTCAGGTCCAACAAAAAATGTAAAAGATGCTGAAACAAGTATGACTAAACAACCAACTAATCTACCAAACGATGGAACTACTCTTAATATACACATTCCAAGTATTTGTGACAACCCAACCTGAGAAATAAAATACCAAACAAAATTAATATAATCAATAAAAAAAAAAAAAACTAAATCCATACATACCTCAAGATATTGAATATTCATAACTTTTCCTGTTTTCTCAAGCTCAAGTCCACGTGCTAAAGTTATCTATAAGAAAAAATAAAAAAAACTTTCAGTCATAATTTTCCTGAAAAATAAAAACACAAAAGACAAATAAAGAAAAACATAACACACCTCCGCCAAAAAAGCAAGCATTCCAAGAACAAGCATTAGAATTGAAGTATAAAAACTTGGAATTACAAATTCCTACATTCAAATTTCAAACACCATAAATTAATATATAATAATATTTTTTTTTCCAAAAAAAAAAAAGAAATACCTGGAAAGCAATTGTACATAAAGCTGTAGCAGGACTAGCCAACATTGCAAATGAAGAAACAGTAAGTCTGAAGCAGGAAAAAAAATAAAAAAGGTTTAACTAATAAAAATTAAATATTTAATAGTAATATTTTTTTACAGTGGTTGATCAGATGCTTGTGCCCCAGCTCTGACAAGACAGTAACTAATCCCAGCAGTAATTGATGAAATTAAACCAATTAAAACACCAAATATATTTTTAACCCCATCCTCTGCACTAAAAAATTAAATAATTATACAAAAAAAAAAAATACATTTCATCAAACACTTATTAACAAACTTTTCTACCTTGTTTATTATTATTTTTCTCACGCATTGTCAGAAAAATAAACACTACACCAAAGAAACTGCAAACAAGACCTGCAAGTTTATGATCATTATCAATACATAAAAATAAAAATAAAAATAATTAGTTAATTAATATTTTATACCTCCTATTTCGGATAATTTTAACTTCTCGTGTAATATGAATATTGCTGATATAGAAGCTATAATTGGAGTAGAGAAACTCAATAGGATTGCTTCAGATTGAGGTAACTTTTGAATACTAGAGAAAATATATAATATAATGTTAATATTTGTTTTTAGTTAATTATGTGGAATTATGAAATTTACTTACCAGTAAATAAAAGTGGCGAGTGAGATAAAGCCTGTAATAGCTCTTGATATTAAAAAAGGTCTAGCATTTGTGGGCCCAAATATTGGTTGTTTGTTCTTTTTTAACCATATGATTGACATAATTAACATAATTGTACATCTTGTAAATGCAATCTCAAATAGTGGAATTGATTCAACTGTGATTTTGAATGAGAAAAAGAATGTTAATAGTCTCTAAATTTATATAATTTCGAGAAGTAAATGAATAAATTACTGACCAGTGAAAAAATCTGATATAGTTTCTAATATACAGTAGATAATAGATGATAAAGCCATGCATAATAGACCTGAATATCTTGATCCACTCCATGACCAAAATGCAAATTGCACAAATTTTGATTTTTCTGTTTCAACTAATTTTGTAATTTGCTCCTGTAAATTCAAATAAAATTTAGTCAAACCTGAAATTAATCCCTCAATTAATAACACAAAAGCTTCCAATTATGTAAATTGCACCATTGGTCCTTGTGTTATGCAAAAAAGTCAACTATACTCAATTAATATGTGCTATGTTTCAGTGTACAAGTGTATAATTTGGCTAAATCTTGGAATACATGGATTAATGGTGTAATTAACACTTTCAACTTCTAGTATAACGAAAAACAAATTAATATTAAGTGAATACTAAATATTATATCACACAAATCATGAGTACAGAGAAATGTAAAAAGGAAAAAAGAAAAAAGAAAACACAAAATGCAGAATAAAATGGAGTGTGAAATTACCTCAATGGGTTTGCGTTTAGGGTAAGAAACAGAGAAGATGTTGATCTTAGGCTTTTCTGGTAAAGGAAGGAGAGGGATAATTTGGTCATCTAAAATTGATGATGATGATGAATCAGTAGAAGAACGAGAAGATGATGATGGTAATGCTAAGCCATTTACAGTTGTAGCTGGTGGTGGTAAATCAATCAATTCCACCAGCTGAATTTGCTCCAAATCAATATTTACAATTGAGTCCTTGGAATCCATTTTTGTTGCAATTTGGTACTGAAGCTTATTATGAAAGTGATCACAAGGTTAGCTTTTGGGCTAGGAATATGAGTAATAAAGACATCTTAACAGTTAACGGTCAAGATTTTTGTGGAAAGCTGATCTAGCCTTGTCAATGGTCAAATTTATGGAAAAGAAATAAGAGAGTCAAATATGGCGTAATTTTTTTCTATTTGGAAAAAGAATTTTTTCTATTTTGGATTAATACCTAAAAAAAAAAAGTTATATTTTATTTATTTTCTATAAAACATATCATATATTTCTTTTTTACTCTTTTATACTACTATTACGGTTCACATTCTCTATATCTTCCAATAGTTTTAAATCATTTTTGTCATTTATATTCCGCCCTTTCACATTATATTTAATAGAATTCAAGTAATATTTCTGTGCATAGAATCATAATATTTATTTAGATTGAAGACATAAAGCTTAAGCTACACAAAAAGAATTGTGTAATTTAAGCTTTATGTCTTAAAGGTCGATTAAATTTTGAAGAGATCGATAAATCCTCCACTAAGATGAATCCTTTACTAAGTATGGTAATATGAAATTAGTCAATTCATCAAGAGAAATCTCAAGTTGTTGTCTAGGACTTTAATGAACTTGACCTTTTCTAAAATTTTTAAACCCATCCCATCTTTCATGTATAGAGGTGTCTAACCTTGCAGATAATTTACCTATTATTTCATTAATTTTAAGGTGAGCTAACATTTTTTTTTGGTCAATTACAAAGATAAACTTACATACACGTACTAGAAAAAATATAACTTACTAATACTATTGAAAAACTCAATCAGCAAATTACAAAGACAATTAGAGATATCCATGTTATGTCTAACACACTTTGCAAGTCTGTCGGCAACTCCATTAAATTCCCTTTTCACATGAATAACTTTCCAATTCGGGAATCGTTCTATCCACCCCCAGGCTTCAGCAACCATAGGGCGAATCCTCCAGTCGATCCCCTTTCAACGATTAATACCTTGAACTACATCAAGTTTGTCAAAGTAGAAAGAACTACTCTGGAAGCCGAGATCTGCTGCAAATGTCATGGCCAGGAGAACAACCCACGCTTCTCCCTCCACACTACTATTAATTCTCGCTCTCTTAGTGATCTTCTGTTTAACTTCCCCACCTTATTTATTGCTAGAGAAACCATACTAGTTGAATCCAAACTGTTTACAAATGAAGAATCACATAACCAAATATTCTTGGTTTCGTCCATGAGAATCGGATAATCTTCATCCTTAATTCCATTCATATTACCCAATGCAATATCCTTTTCTTGCGCCGACAAATTCGCTTCCCCGAATAAATGTCTAATAGTAGATTTTTTTTTCTATAATATCTCGCGTATTCCATTTCTTTCTCTCGAAAAAACCATTTATCCTATCTTTCCAAATGTTCCATATTGTTATAAGCACAATTGCAGTCACCAACCGTTGGTCCCATCCATTTATCACGTAATTTTCAATAATATTTATAACCCATTCACCTAATCTTCCATTAAATTTTTTATCGATCCTACATTGAAGTTGAGAGTTTGCCCAAACTCCTTTACTAAACGGGCATTTAAGAAAAATATGTTCTACTGACTCAGCTCCATCTTCGCACCATTCACAAGTATCTCCCTCCACACATTTCTTCTCTTTTAAGTTACATTTTGTGGGAATAGCGTTATTATGAATTTTTCAAGCAAAATTCCTAATCTTCAAAGGAACATTAGATTTCCATATTAAATTATATATCTTCTTGTTAATTAGTTCCCCTTCCATAGATGATTGTCCCACTTTATCATCTTCTATTTGTATAAGTCGATGGTATCCCGACTTTGTCGAATAATTACCATCTTTAGTTGACGTCCATATAAGAGAATCCTCCTTATTCAATTGCATGATTGGGATTTTCCTAATATCCACCAAATCTCTGTTTGTACATACCTTGTTTAATATCTCGAAATTCCAATTTGTCATCTCCTTATTGTAACATTCAGCAACTTTAGAAATTTTACAGTTTTGAGGGTTTTCAAGTTTGTAGCCTTTCTTAATCCACGCATCTTCCCAAATATTAATTTTTAATCCATTACATATCTGCCAAGTACACCCCTCTTTAAGAAATTTAAGCCCTTTGAAAATACTCGCCCAGCTCCAGGATCGTTTATTTTTTAATTTTGCATTCCACATGTCTAACGAAAGAAAGTAGATTCCTTTAAGCTCTTTTGAAACCAGGGCATTAGGGTTATGTAATAATCTACAAGCTTGATTAACAAGTAAAGCTAATTCATTTATAAAAATCTCTGAAATTGATACCTCCCATGTTTTTGGATCTGGCAACTTTCTTCCTAGCCAACCAGTGAATCCTTTTCTTATTACCTGTATTCCACCATTAGTGATAAGACTACTCATACACTTACAGAGCGTTATCGGGAATTCAAAAATCAACATGACATAATTTGGAATTGCTTGTAAATCTGCCTTAATAAGAATTTCCTTATCCCCGTCCAATAAAAGTTTAGCAACCCAACTTGCAGACTTATTCAATAACTTATCTCTTATATAAGAAAGATTCTTAGCTTTCGATCTTTTTAATGTCAAAGAAATACCCAAATATTTCCCAAATTTGCTAGTACATTCAATATTAAGAAAATTCGCTATTTCTTGAGCTTTATCTTCGGGGAAACCCTTGCTAAACAGAATAGTTGATTTGTTAAATTTTTTTTCCCGGAAGCACTACAATATAGAAAAGTACCCTAGAAAACGCCTCAATTTCCGTATTATTAATTTCAATAAAGAAAAGTGCATCGTCAGCTAATAAAGATGTGTAAGTCTAGGAGCAGCTCTGGCAATAGAAATACCTCTAATACTACCTTCAAGACATTCAAAATTGATGAGTCCGATAAGACCCTTCGTATGAAGCGAGAAAAGAAGTGGGGAATAGCGGATCACCTTGACGAATACCTCTTTCAGGTTTAAACTTTTTAAGTCTTTCCCCATTCACCTTAACTTGACATTGAATCGATGATATACAATTATAAATCAAGTTAATCCATTTTCCTTAGAAACCCAGTTTATGTAATATTACAGTGAGAAATTTCCAATTCACTTGATCATATGCTTTAGCCATATCGATTTTGACGGCTCCATAGTGTTTGTGACTTTCTCTTGTTATTCATGAAAAACGCCACCTCTTGTGCAACTATAATACTATCTTGTATGCTTCTACCTTTAATAAAATCCGATTGAGTCGGCGAAATAATATCGTTCATCATTGGTTGTAACCTAACTGCCATTATTTTTGCGATTCTTGTAAATAAAGTTTATACATGATATCGGTCTGAAGTCCATGATAGTTTCCTGTGACTTTCCTTTCGGGATAAGTGTGATTATGGTGTCATTAATTTTATCTAAAGGCGTATTATTATCAAAAAAATAAATAACCATTATGTATATATCATCTTTAATGATTTTCCAAAATTCTTGGTAGAAACTCCCAGGTAGACCATTAGGACCAGGTGCTTTAGAACCCGACTTTGAAAAGACAACCACTCTAATTTCCTCCAAATCTGGAGTTTTCACCAATTTGTCATTCATTTCATCATCAATTTTACAAGGTATATTATTAACCAAATTTACAATTTCACTAGCGTTTGTACCCTTAAAAATGTTACTAAAATAATCCTGAATTATATTTTTAACTTCTTTCGGATCGTCAACCCATTTACCATTATTTTCTTTCAATTAATTAATCTGATTAATATTACGCCGCATTCTTGTCTTAGCAAAGAAATACTTTGTATTTTTATCGCCTTTCTTGATCCACAAGTCATAAGCCCAGTCAACCCAAAAAGACTCCTCCTGTTTCCAGATAATTTCCATTTCATCTTTAATTTTTTTCTCCAGCTCTTGGATTTCTTTAGTTGGATCTCTATCTTGTAATTTCTATAAAACACCTTGGTATTTATTAAGTAGATTCCTAACATTACAAAATTTCTCTTTACTCCATCCAGAAAGAGCTAAGCATGTAGCATCTCTTTTGTTAATAAATTTTTGAATATTATCCGTATTTCCGTAGTGATTCCATGCCTGGCTAACCACATCTTTACATTCAACATTTTCAAGCCATCTTGACTCAAACATAAACTTTTTAGAATTATTTTTCATCTTATTAAATCTTTGTACAATTAATGGTGAATGGTCCGAACCAATTGCTGGGAGAATCTTGATAAGCGTATCGGGAAAAAGACTATACCACTCAGCTGATGCCAAACCTCTATCTAATCTCTCATTAATATTTTCCGAACCTTGTCTTTTCTTTGTCCATGTGAAGAAACAACCCTTTGTTGGAATATCCACTAAATTGTTTGAATTAATGAACTCATTAAACTTTAACATTCTTTCAAGATTAGGTTGTAGTTTACACTTGGGTTTACCCTCTAGCTCTTAAATCAAATGTTCATTATGTTTTTAAATCTTTCTATACCATGATTCATACACAATTTGATGTCAAAATTAAAGCTATTCGTTCTGATAATGGTGGGGAATATACTAGTTCTATTTTTAAGTCTTTCCTTCAACTGAATGGTATTGTGCATCAGAATTCATGCCCACACACACCTGAACAGAATGGAATTTCTGAGAGAAAACATAGGCATCTCTTAGAAACCACTAGAACTCTTTTAACTCAAGCTCATGTTCCTTCTAAATTTTGGCTTGAGGCCTTGTCTACTGCTGCTATATATCTTATTAACATTTTTCCTACTGTTTCTCTTTCAAATGAGTCTCCTTATCAGGTCCTTTTTAAATCTTCTCCATCTTATTCTTATCTAAATTTTTTTGGGTGTTTGTGCTATCCATGGCTTAAGCCTTATAGTCCACATAAACTTGCTCCAAAATTTGAGCCTTGTGTGTTCCTAGGATACTACACTTATTCTAAGGGTTATAAGTGTTACTCTCAGCTTTCTAAACGTGTTTTTATCTCCATACATGTAGTGTTTAATGAGAATCAGTTTCCTTTTCAGTCTTCTTTACAAGTCACATCTACTTCTGATTCTTCTTACTCTACTTTTGTTGATCTTTTTAACACTTCTATTAATCTCAATTCTATGTCTCAACCATTTGGTTCTTCTATGACTAAGGTTCATACTACTCATATATCTAGTCCACCATTATCTCAGTCTAATACAATTTCCCAATCTGATTCAATTACTACTCCACCATCACCACCAAGTCCATCCCCACCACCAACACCACCACCACCTCCTTCACATCATATGGTCACTCGGTTTAAGTCAGGGTATCTCAAACCAAGTTATAAATGTCATAATACTACTGTTTCTATTTCTTCTTTTGAACCTCAAACATATAAGGAAGCTGCTAAGTCCCAACAGTGGCAATTGGCAATGTCTGATAAAATTTCAGCTCTTCACAAGCAACAGACTTGGGAATACCTCCTCTTCATGGTAGGTCCCCTATTACATGTAAATGGGTTTATAAGATCAAGAAAAACGTTGATGGTTCAATTGCTCGGTATAAAGTTCGACTAGTTGCTCGAGGCTTTCTTCTATGGTTTAGAATACACTGAGACTTTTAGCTTAGTAGTCAAAAATCAAACAATTCGAGTTGTTCTTTCACTTGCAATTACTTCAGGTTGGAAAATTCATAAACTTGATGTTTCAAATGCTTTCTTACATGGGGTATTAAATGAAGAAGTGTATATGGTTCAACCTCAAGGTTTTGTTGATATTACACATCCAAATTATGTTTGTAAGTTGAATATATATTTGTATGGTCTTAAGCAAGCTCCTTTAGCATGGAATCAGCTTCTTACCATGTTTCTTGAATCTCATGGATTTGTTGTTAGTCTTGCTGATTCATCCATGTTTGTAAGAGGATCACACACTAACTTGACTATTGTTTTGATATATGTTGATGATATTCTTATCACAGGATCAACTGCAAATTATATTATTTC